>CAUYTI010050784.1:0-11132 GCA_963575145.1 Galago senegalensis | reverse complement strand
TGTGGTCCCAGCTACTTGGGAGGCGGAGGCAAGAGACTCGCTTGAGCCCAGGAGTTGGAGGTTGCTGTGAGCTGTAATGCCATGGCACTCTACCCAGGGGGACAGCTTGAGGATCTGTCTCAAAAAAAAAAAAAAAAGAATGATTACAACTCAACAACAAATAGGGAAATGACCCATTTAAAAATAGGCAATGGCCAGGAGCAGTGGCTCATACCTGTAATCTTAGCATTCTGGGAGGCCAAGGCAGGTGGATTGCTTGAGCTGAGGAGTTCAAGACCAGCCTGAGCAAGAGCAAGACCTTATCTCTACTAAAAATAGAAAAATTAGGCTCAGCACCTGTGGCTCAAGTGGCTAAGGCGCCAGCTACATACACCTGAGCTGGTGGGTTTGAATCCAGCCTGGGCCCGCCAAATAATGATGGCTGCAACAAAAAATAGCCAGGTGTTGTGGCAGGTGCCTATAGTCCCAGCTACTTGGGAGGCAGAGGCAGGAGAATTGCTTAAGCCCAAGAGTTGGAGGTTGCTGTGAGCTGTGATGCCACAGCACTCTACCCAGGGTGACAGCTTGAGGCTCTGTCTCAAATAAATAAATAAAATAAAAATAGAAAAACTAGCTGGATGTGGTGTTGCAGGCCTGCAGTCTCAGTTTCGCAGGAGGCTGAGACAAGAGGGTCACTTGAGCCCAGGAGTTTGAGGTTACTGTGAACTATGATATTACAACACTCTAGCCTGGGGCAACAGAGTGAGGCTCAGTCTCAAAAAAAAAAAAAAGAATAAAAATGGGCAATGGATTTATTTGAATAGGCATTGTTCCAAAGAAGATATATAAATGGCCAATAAACACAAGAAAAGATGTTCAACATTATTAATCATCAGGTAAATGCAAATCAAAACCATAATGAGATACTTCACATCCATTAAAGCACTAAGAAGACTATAATCAAAAAGAACAATAACAAGTGCTGATAAAAATGTGGAGATACCGGAACCCTCATGCATTGCTGGTGAGAACATAAAGTGGTACAATCACTTTGGGAAACAATCTGCCAGTTTCTCTAAAAGTTAAATATAAAATTAACATGTGACCCATCAAGTTCACTCCTAGGGATATACACAAGAGAACTGAAAACCCATCCACACAAAAACTTATACATAAATATTTGTAGCAGTATTTTTCAAAATAGTCATAAAGAGTGAATAAAACGCCTAAATGTCCATCCACTGATGAATGTATTTTTAATGAGGTATATACATACATACATTGGGATATTAGCCAGCCATAAAATGGAATGAATTCATGCTACAACATAGATGAACCTTGAAAACACTGCACTAAGTAAATTAAGCCTGACACAAAAGGCCACATATTTTATAATTCCACTTACATGAAATGTTCAGAGTAGGAAAATTGATAGAGTTGGAAGGTAGATTAGTGGGATTGGTGGGAGGATGAGGTGGGGAGTGACTGCAAATGGGTTCGGAGTTTCTTTTGTGTGTAATGATATGTTCTGGAATCAGATAGTGGTGATAGGTATACAACCTTGTGAATATATTAAAAACTACTGAATTTTACAGTAAAAGGGTGAATATTATAATTTATAATTTATATCTCAGGTTTTTTAAACTAAGGGAGAGAGAATATTCAAAGGTTGCAGAAGACTTCACTTACCCACCCACCCACTTCTTTACAGCTCTTGTTTTCCCATGTTGTACAATGAACATAACATAACTTTATAAAGATGCATGGGCTTCCATAACAACATAAGTCTCAAGATTTGGAGAAAGGAGAGCCCATGTTGTACAATGAACATAACATAACTTTATAAAGATGCACGGGCTTCCATAACAACATATGTCTCAAGACTTGGGGAAAGGAGAGTCTAGAAAAAAAAAAAGTTAAGTAAAGAAAATTTGCATCCTTAATTCTGAATGCTTGGAAACAAGAGTCTCCACATCTCTGATCCTGAGATTCTTCCCCAGGCCTGCTGTGGCATGCTCACCTATCTTTTCCCCCAGGAAGCCTTATCTGACTCCTCCACATCTGGGTCAGGTGTCTCCCTAAAACCACACCTAATATGTCCCCATTCACAGCATTTCCTATACTTTTCTATGGCCTAATGACTTACACTCTGTTTTGAAAGTAGAGATATTCATGTAATTGTTAGTGATTCCCTGGGCCATAGCCTGGTACCTGTACCTGGGATACAGCAGGTACTCAGTAAATAAGTATAGGTTGAATGTTCTTGAATGAATGCTCTAAGAGAGAATTAGTCAAGAGTGAGGATGACTGAAGTTTAAAAAGATGGTGGTTAACCTCAGTGAATCCTCAAAAATTAAAAAAAAAAAAAGGATGGTGGTGATATCCTTACCTCTGGGTAAGCAGATTCTAAAGATTTCTTCTTTTACCTATACCTCTTTTCTTTTTAAGACAGAATCTCATTTTGTCACCATTGTTAGAATGCCATGGCGTCATAACTCACGGCAACTTTAAACTCTTGGGCTCAAGTGATCCTCTTGATTCAGCCTCCCAAGTAGCTGAGACTACATGTGCCCACCACAAAGCCCAGATATACATATTTTTTTATTTTATTTTTTTTAGAGATGGGGTCTAGCTCTAGCTCAGGCTGGTCTCCAACTCCTGAGCTCAAGCAATCCACCTGCCTCAGCCTCCCAGAGTCCTAGGATTATAGGCATGAGCCATTGCACCCAGCTTTACCTTATACTTCTGTTTGGCTGTCAGGAGTAATGGGCACCAGGCTTAGAAAATACTTCATAGGCTCAGGGTCACAGTCACCGTCAGGCTGAGCCAGGAACACAGTTAACAAACCCAAAACAGGCCTCTGTTCAACTCTAACCAGTGGCTATCCCATTCATCATTCACTTGCCCACCAAACATGCACACGGCCCCTACCAGTGCCAGGTGCTGTGGGCAGTAACATGAACAATCAGGGTCCCTGGCAAAAGACCACAGTATAGCCAAACTAGAAAAACCCACCCAGAATGATAGCCACCATACTTTAAGCTTTCCCTCTGCACCAGGCACTGCACTAAGCACTTTACAGATGTTATAGTATTATTCTATCTAAATATTCCAATTTTTCAGAGGAGAAACCTAGACTCTGAGATCCTATATAACTTGTCCAGATTCACAAAGCCAGTATCAGAAAACTTGTACTGGAGAAACCCCATGAATGGTCCACCTGTGGGAAATCACTTAGACAAAACGTGTCTTACTCAACCTCAGAAAACTCATACTGGGCCTGTAATCCCAGCACTCTGGGAGGCCAAGGTGGGTGGAATGCAACTGAGGCAAGAGGATCACTTAAGCCCAAGAGTTGGAGATCGCTGTGAGATATGACACCACAGCACGCTACCCAGAGCAACAGCTTGAGACTCTGTCTCAAAAAAAAAAAAAAAAGAAAGAAAGAAAAGAAATACTGCAAAGACTATCCATGAATGTGGATTCATTATTGGCAAACTGAGAGAGCGCTAGTAACAATTCATTCTTTTCTGACTATTAGAAAACCTATGTTGGCTCGGCGCCTGTGGCTCAAGCGGCTAAGGCGCCAGCCATGTACACTAAGGTGGCGGGTTCGAATCCCCAGCCCGGGCCCGCCAAACAACGATGATGGCTGCAACCAAAAAAAAATGGCCAGGCGTTGTGGTGGGCACCTGTAGTCCCAGCTACTTGGGAGGCAGAGGCAGGAGACTCGCTTGAGCCCAGGAGTTGGAGGTTGCTGTGAGCATGATGCCATGGCACTCTACCCACGGGGATAGCTTGAGGCTCTGTCTCAAAAAAAAAAAAAAAGAAAAGAAAACCTATGTTAGGAAAAAGTCCTATGAATGCAATGAATGTGGGAAAACCTTTCGATATTTACTCAGTCTTCAGGCAACATCAAAAATTCATCCAGGAGAGAATCTAAGTGCCAGTTACTGTCCAAATATTAACTCATTTATTCCTCCAACAACCCTATAAGGGGTGCCATTATCATTTCACAGATGAAAAACTGAGGCTCAGAGAAGGTTAAGTGATTTGCCCAAGGTCACACAGTAAGTAAGAGGCACAGCTAGATTCTAGAGCCTAGGCAGTCTGGCCCAGAGACCATGCTTTTAACCACTCCTAAGGATTGTGTGGTACTGTCTGGGGAGTCAAGAAAGGCTTCAAGGGAAGAGGCAACAAGGTGGAGGGTTGTGAAGAACACACAGAAGTGTGGAAGACGTGGCAGCACTGCAGGCAGCAGCCTGGAGAGGGCCACTGCTGCAGACTGGGGAGATAGCAAATGGTCTGGGGTAGCTGCAGTGTGTCCTGAGTGCCTGAGAGCAGTACCAGGGAGGATGCCGGCCTAGAGAATGGTCCACTCCTGTCCCCACAGAGTCATGAACACCTCTATGTGTGGCCCTGGGCGAGGAGTCTTGAGGAAGCTGTGAAAGGCTTTGAATGCCAGGCTGAGGAACTTGGACTATATCCAGAAGATGATAGGAAGCTGTAGGCATTTGCTGGGGACAGAGGATGACTGGCCAGGACTGAGATGCCCTCAACCCCATAATTTCCCCCATCTCTGGCCCTGACAGCAGTCACGGCTCAGCTGGGTAGGGTGGGGACCATGCAGGGGGCATTCACTCTCAGACACAGCTACCCTACATTCTGACCTACTTTCCTGGGTATGAAAACAGCCACCAGGGAGCAGGGAGGTGTAAGGAGCAGGTGGCAGCGGCTGCAAAGAGGTTCCTAGGGCCCTTATCACATTCTCCCCAGTTGCAGAGTTATTTGTGTACAGGCTTGTCTGCTCTGCCAGAATCTCAAAGCCCTCCTGTGTCAGTGCTGCCTGCCTGTTTACCCGCCATCAGTGCACCTGCTTCTCAGGACAGCTCAGGATGGGGAAGGAGGCAGGAAGGCAGGAAATGTCACCCCATTTCACAGATTTCCGGAGCCTGGGGAGTCTGAGGGGATACGCACAACCTGCTTCATTTCCCAGATGGAGAACTCAAAGCCCAAGGGAAAGGAGTCTTGCCAGGGTTGGAAACTCAGGCTCAGAGAGATTCATTAGTGTACCCAGAGTCAGACAGGAATGACCAGGCTTCTGACGCTCCTGTCCTCTGTCACATCCCTACCCAAATCCACCTTGGCTTCCTTGGCATAGGGTAGTGCCTGGCAGGCCTGAGGTGTGAGGGGCAGTGGGGTGGGGGGAGAGGCTGGGAGAATGGGAATCAAAGACCTCATTCTTGGCAAAGGAAAGCACCCCCAGAAAAAGAGGAAAACTAAAAAGCAAGCTGACTGAATTGGAACAAAGAAAAGTCAGCTACTTTACATTTAAGCTAACCATTGCTAGCAAGCTTCTTGCCTTTTCTGAAATTCTAGCCTGTTGGGGATACAGCTTACAAACACCCTGCAGGGTCTGTGAGCATTCTGAGGAGAGTAATGGCCATAGAAGAGATTATGGCAAGTCCTAGACAAGATACATCTTCTAGGGCGTTTCCTGCCCATTAAACAAGCAAAGCAAATACCCATTATGGAGATTTGCATTTGCCTGGGGTAGAGATCAAGGGAGTAGCTCGAGCTGCGATATAGGCAGAAGAGCTTGTATCCCTATTGCAGAGGAAGATCCTTTGTGGTGGTGATGGGAGGAAAATGCCTCCCTCCCAGCGATTCCTCAGAAGAGATTAATGCAGGTGGCCATTTTACTCCACAGAGAATTAGCAGAGTATAACACCTCCCTAGATGTCTGAAGGCTATCCTTAAGGTTAACAATGATAACAACAGGAGCAGAGAAACTGCCAACATCTTTGTTCCCTCCCTCATCCAACCGAATTGGGAGTCCATACGGGGAAGTTGATGCCATTGACACCATAATTAACACCACCATCCCACCTGGTTGATGCTCTGCCGGCCCCTGCTCAGAGGAGAGGGCCTGGGGATGGGAAGAGACGGGTATGTTATCCTAATTGGAGACAGGAAATGTTTTTAGCTGTCTCCCTTCCAGAACCAGATGGAAAACACAGTTTATGATGCTCTTTTCCCAGTTTAGACTCCACTTTCCAGAACTCTATGAGACATGCCCTGCTCCTCTCTCTTCTTGTACTACCCTTTTCATCGGTTCTCCCAACTTTGATCCTTCCCATCCTACACACTCTACCCAGCATCTCCGCATCTGAGAAGCCTTCCCTGATTACATTAGCTTAAAGTGCTCTTGTCCTGACTCCTCTTCCCTCCTCTGCTCCTTCCTTCCTATTCATCTGTTTTATTGCCACCCTTTCATTTCTTCCTTTTATTTTTCAAATTTCTGGGCCTAGCACTGTTCTTATCTACAAGAGATACAGGGCCTTGAGCCTTGTCCCCAGGGCATCTACACTCTGCAGCAAGGAGGCAGAAATAAATAGCCCCCCTCAAGAGCACAGTGGTACAGTCAATGATGTTTGACAAAGCAAACAACAATGCACACTGGGGAAAAAGAGCCCTGTTCGATAAATGGTGCTGGGAAAATTGGATAGCCACATGCAGGGAATGAAACAAGAACCCTGTCTCTTACCACTCACAAAAATTAATTCAAGATGGGTAAAAGACTTAAATGTAAGACACAAAACCATAAGAATTCTAGAAGAGAATGCAGGAAAAACTCGTTTACACAATGGTCTAAGAATTTATGACTAAGACCCCAACAGAAATTACAGCAGCAACAAAAATAAATAAATGGGACTTGATTAAATTAAAAGGCTTCTGCACAGCTACGGAAATAGCCAACAGACCAAATAGGCAACCTACAGAATGGGAGAAAATAGTCACAAGCTACAAATCTGATAAAGGGCTAATAACTAGAACCTACAAAGAACTCAAACAGATCAGCAAGAAAAAATTAACAACTCCATTAAAACCTGGGCAAAAGACAAGAAATTTTTTAAAAGAAGAGACAAATGGCCAATAAACTTATGAAAAAATGCTTAACATCACTAATCATCAGGGAAATGCAAATTAAAAACACAATAAGCTATATCACCTTACTCCTATTAGAATGGCTTTTATTAAAAAGTCTACAAATGGCTAGGCATAGTGGCTCACGCCTATAATCTTAGCACTCTGGGAGGCTGAGGAGGTGGACTGCCTGAGCTCAGAAGTTCCAAACCAACCTGAGCAAGAACAAGACCCCATTTCTAAAAATAGCCAGGCATTGTGGCAGGCACTTGTAGTTCCAGCTACTTGGGAGGCTGAGGCAAGAGAATCATTTGAACCCAAGAGTTTGAGGTTACTGTGAACTATGATGCCATGGCACTCTCACCCAGGTCGATGCAGTGAGACTGTCTCAAAAAAAAAATTAAAAAGTCTACAAACAATAGATGCTGGTGTGGATGCAGAGAAAAAGGAACACTGATACACTGCTGGTGGGACTGCAAATTAGTACCACCTCTGTGGAAAACAGTATGGCAATTCCTCAAAGAAGTAAAAGTAGACCCACCATTTGATCCAACAATCCCACTACTGGGTATCTACCCAAAAGAAAAGAAGTCATTTTATTTAAAAAAAAAAAAAAAAACCTGTACTCAAATATCTGTTGCAGCAAAATTCACAATTGCAAAGATGTGTAATCAACCCAATTGCCCATCAATTCATCAATTAACAAAATTTGGAATGTATATACCATGGAGTACTACTCAGCCATAAAAAAGGAGAAGTTAATGCCTTTGGCAGCAATATGGAAGGAAATAGAGACCATTATCCTAAGGGGAATATCTCAGAAATGGAAAAACAAATAACACGTGCTCTCTAACAAATTGCAACTACCTATGGACATTCAAGTGAACAGAGGAAAATAAAAGTCACTGGCAATCAAGCAGTGGGGAGGAGGAGAGAGGAGGAGAAGGGTAGTGGGTACAATGAACATTATGTAGGTGATGGACATATTTATAGCCTTAAGTCAAGCCAGAAATCAAAAACATCTGTACCCCCTTAATATTTTGAAATTAAAAGTAATTTTTTTTTATTTTTTTAGAGACAGAGTCTCACTTTATCACCCTCAGTAGACTGCTGTGGTGTCACAGCTCATAGCAACCTCCAACTCCTGGGCTTAGGCGATTCTCTTGCCTCAGCCTCCCGAGTAGCTGGGACTACAGGCACCTGCCACAACGCCCGGCTATTTTTTGTTGCAGTTTGGCCGGGACTGGGTTCGAACCCACTATCCTCAGTATATGGGGCCGGTGCCCTACCCAATGAGCCACAGGCACCACCCCAAAATAAATAATTTTTTAGCAAAAGAACAGTGGGAGGTTCGGTGCCTGTGGCTCAAGTGGCTAAGGCGCCAGCCACATACACCTAAGGTGGCGGGTTCGAATCCAGCCCGGACCCGCCAAACAACAATAATGGCTGCTACCAAAAAATAGCCAGGTGTTGTGGCAGGCGCCTGTGGTCCCAGCTACTTGGGAGGCTGAGGCAGGAGACTCACTTGAGCCCAGGAGTTGGAGGTTGCTGTGAGCAGTGAAGCCATGGCACTCTACCCAGGGGCTCAGCTTGAGGCTCTGTCTCAAAAAAAAAAAAAAGGCTCAAGAACAGTGGGAAGCTGGAAGAGGTACCCAGCTTAGCTCCAGGCCCACATCACGCAGCACACATTCACACCTTTCCCTCCCTCTCTTCTTTGTCCCCTCAACATCCACACAGGACCTAAACATCACCTCTCATGGACACCATGGAACTGAAAAGATGGCAAACCCCAGATAGCCCGAACTGCGTCTTCCTCCACTCATTTCTTGTTCCTTGGTACACACTAGGTGCTTAATAAAGATTCTGAATGAAAAAATAAGTGAACAAACAAGAGTCAAGCCCCAAGCTGGGGAAAACTAGGACCTGGGCCAAGCAGCATGTTAGAGGCAGCAGCCTTGCCAGCAGCGCAGGACATGTGGATGTGAGGCCTTGCTTGGAGCCCCTTAGGTACAGAGCACCCCCAGACACATGCCACTCCATTATTTTACTTAGAGGTTCTTTGTTTTGAGCTTGTTTTTTTCTTTTTCTTTTCTTTTTTTTGAGACAGGAGCCTCAAGCTGTCCTCCTGGGTAGAAAGCTATGACATCACAGCTCACAGCAACCTCCAACTCCTGGGCTCAAGCAAGTCTCTTGCCTCAGCCTCCTGAGTAGCTGGGACCACAGGCACTTGCCACAACACTCAATTATTTTTTGGCTCCAGCTGTCATTGTTGTTTGGCAGGCCCAGGCTGGATTCGAACCCACCATCTTGGGTATACGTGGCTGACGCCTTAGCCACTTGAGCCACAGGTGCCAAGCCTGTTTTTTTCTTTATGCCAGATTGAACACATAAAATTTTAGAGATGTAGAATAACATTTCACGTTAAAATAGTATACATGTATTAATTCAGAAACATTATTTTTGTCCCATTCTTACATATCATAAAATGTCACAATCAATCCTGTATGGTGCCACGTCTCTTACTCTATGTAAGCCACTCTGCAGGTCAGTCAGGGAGCTGAGAGAGTCCCTCTGCAGTCAAACCCCAAAATCTAGGGCCTAAAGTGGCACCTCTTTCCTGAGAAAGAAATTTTTGGGGAAAAAAATCCATGCCTTGTATTTATCTAAATATGGTGCCCAGGGTGTGCTGGAGCTGGCTTGTAGAGACTCATAAGAGTGACTGTCACATTTTCGGGAATTTTGTAAGCTAGTTATTAAATACAACCAACACCAGTGGTTCTCAAATTGGGGTGAATTTGCAGTCCCGGCTACATTGGGCAATGCCTTGGAGACATAGTGGGCTGTCACAATCCAGGGGAGAGATGATACTGGTATCTAGATGCTAAAGGCCAGGGACACTGCCTGCATAATGCAGAGGTCAGTACCCTCAGCCCCAGCAAAAACATCCCCAGCCCAAAATGTTAACAGTGCTGATGCTGAGAAATCCCAATATAACCTACAAATTAAGTAAATGGTATTAGCTAGTTAGAGATAGTGATTCATGCCAGTAATCCTAGTACTCTGGGAGGCTGAGGTCAGAGGATCACTTGAACTCAGGAGTTCGAGACCAGCCTGAGCAAGAGTGAGACCCCTGTCTCTACTAAAAATAGAAAAATGAGCAGGGCATGATAGTATGCTCCTATACTCCCAGAGACTCAGGAGGCTGAGTCAGGAGGATCTCTTGAGCCCAGGAATTTGAGGTTGCTGTGAGTTATGATGATACCAGTGTACTCCACCTGGACCAACAGAGATTCTGACTCAAAAAATAAATAAATAAAAATTAAAATATATATATATATACACACACACACACACACACAAAAGGAAAAGGAATACCTACTCAAAGCTGATCACTTACTAATTATTTTACTAAATTTCATTATTATGCTCCTGAGGTTATTTATGGCTACTATATGTCTACTATGTATTTATATCTACTACATGGTGGGAATAACATCTAATGGTATCTACTGTCCATCTCTCTTCCTAACTCCATGCCTAAATGAGATTACTTTGGTAATGTGAAGTCTATAGTGGGAGAATTTACACCACAGAAATTGGAAATGCTATACTCCCTTCCCCACTTTCCTCTTCTTCTGGAGGGCCAGTTGTTACCAGTGCACTACTGGCTGTAATCCTAAGTAGAGAAGGGAAATTCATAAGCCTGGTGAATTCTTCCCAGTTTCCAGCCAACATAGATGGCTCATGGAACAAAAATCTGAATGTAGCCACATGCACATCCTCTATACACCACACACATGCACACACAGAGAGACTGCACATACAAATACACACCTCACAAGCACACATGCATCAAACACCCCACGCACATGCACTGTACACACTCCACATGCCCTCCCACAGCAGAAGAGTAATTTGAATAATAAAGAAAAGAAACATAAGCAAAAGAATGACAATTTGAGCACAGAAGTTTGAGGTCAGTGAGCTATGATGGCATCACTGCTTTGTAGCCTAGGCAGAGCAAGACCCTGTTTCTTTTTTTTTTTTTTTTGAGACAGAGCCTCAAGCTGTCCCCCTGGGTAGAGTGCCGTGGCATTACAGCTCACAGAAACTCCAACTCTTGGGCTCAAGCGAGTCTCTTGCCTCCACCTCCCAAGTAGCTGGGACCACAGGCGCCCGCCACGACACCCGGCTATTTTTTGGTTGCAGCCGTCATTGTTGTTTGG
>CAUYTI010050780.1:0-17474 GCA_963575145.1 Galago senegalensis | reverse complement strand
GCAGAATTAAAATCTGTGAAGTCAGGACAGACACTAAAGAAGTAGGAATGACAACTACAAACCCTGTGGAGGGTGTGTGATTTCTAGAGTTGCACATCTTGTTATTTAAAATGTACAGTTTCTTTCTTTCTTTCTTTCTTTCTTGATAGAGTCTCACTATGTCACCCTTGGTAGAGTGCTATGGCATCACAACCCACAGCAACCTCAAACCCTTGGGCTTAAGTGATTCTCCTGCCTCAGCCTTTCAAGTAGCTGGGACTACAGGCACCTGCCACAACGTCTGGTTATTTTTTGTTGCAGTTGTTGTTGTTGTTTAGCTGGCCCAGGCTAGGTTTGAACCCACCAGCCTCAGTGTATATGGCTGGCACCGTAACCACTGTGCTATAGTCTTTTTTTCTTTTGACAGAGTCTTACTCTGTTGCCCAGGCTAGACAGCCCTGGCATCACTGTAGCTCACTGCAACCTCAAAGTCTTGGCTTCAGGCGATCCTCCTTCCTCAGCTTCCTGAGTAGCTGGAACATAGGCACCTGCCATGATACTGGCTTAATTTTTCTATTTTTTATAGAGACGGAATCTCCTCACTCTTGCTTTGGCTGGTCCCCAACTCCTGGCCTCAAGTAGTCTTCCTGCTTTAGCTTCCCAAAGTGCTAAGATTATAGGAATGAGCCACTGTGCCTGGCCCAGAGAAGTGGTTTTGATGGGAAAAAGTTGTCCTGTGTGGAGCAGGTATACACTCAGGAGGGCATGAGAGGAAACGGCGTGTTCAGGAATCCAAAAGCCATCGGGTGTGGGAGAGAGCAGGGAAGGTGCATCCAAAGAACTCTGGATGCGTGCTCAGGAGTTTGTATTTTAGCTTACGGTGATGGGGAGGGAGGAACCAGCAAAGCAGAAAGTGACTATACTAATGTACTTTTCCTCAAAGTATGGCAAGTTGCCGAATATAAATAGCGCTGCTATAAAAATATATATATATATATCTGGGCTCATTTCATTTTCCTAAAAAGATGAAAATTAGTTCTTAGAGATACCTTTTGCTTCTGCGATTGTTAGGTTTTTCCAAGTGGTATGCACTGATTCTTTTATAAATCAAATCATATTTCTGACTGATTTAAAAAGCACCGTAACATTAATGGAAAAAGCAATGGCCCTGGAATTAGGGAGACCTGGGTTCTCTCTCTCTTTTCTATCTCTCTCCCTGTCTCACTCTGTTTTCCAGAAGGTTGTAGCGTCATCATCACCTACATCGACCGCCAACTCTTGGGCTCAGGTGATCCTCAGCCTCCTGAGTAGCTGGGATTACAGGATTGCCCCACTATGCCCAGCTAGTTACTGGTCTCAAACTTCTGAGCTGAAGCAATGGTGTGAATCACTGCACCTGGCCTAGAGACCTGGGTTCTCAGTACAAGCTGGCCTTAATAGGGCAGGGTACGAATCCTCATTCATCACATGAGGTGATGAGAACAGGAACTTTCCAAGAATCTTTGAGCACCAGGGTTGGGTGTGTGACTTTGTGTATGTATATGATATATGTTCAGATGGGCATCTATTTCCCTAATTATAATTAGCCCAATTCCAAAAAGAATAGGAGGCAATTGCTAATAAAAGGCACTGATATAAGAGTTGAAACATTAAACCTAGATTTGAAGACAAAGTCAAGAAGCAGAGTGGAGAGGAATAACATAGGGTTACTAACTCTTAATTTCATCAAATAAGGATACTGTAAAAATAAACAGAGCAAACCCAAAAACCCCAGTGATTCTCACTAAAAAATGTGAATGGGAGAATAAAGGACAGTCCTCTAAGCTACCATTGTGCCATAACTTTCTTTTCTTTTCTTTTATTTACTTACTTATTTTGAGACAGAGTCTCAATCACCCTGGATTTGAGGGCCCTGGCATCACAGTTTACAGCAGCCTCAACTCCTGGGGTGATATGATCCTCTTGCCTCAGCCTCCTGAGTAGCTGTGACTACTGGTGCCCACCACAACACAAGGCTAGTTTTCTATTTTTAGTAGAGTTGGGGTCCCCCTTAGCTTAGGCTGGTCTTGAACTCCTAAATTCAGGCAATCCACTGGCCTCGGCCTCCCAGAGTGCTAGGATTATAGGAGCACCCAGCCTGGGCCATAAAATTCTTATTAAAAGTTTGTTAACTTTCTAGAGAGATAAAACATGCAAGTGTTTCAAAATTTAGGAGGTGAAAGTACACACAATGACAAGTCTCTCTCTTACCCCTTCTCCTGGCCACCCAGGCTTTCTCCCCAGGCAGTACTAAGATCAGATAGGAAATGCAACAACTTGCAAAGCTCCCAAAGACCAAGGTTTGTGAGACAAAAAAAAAAAAAGACTTCTGAAATTTTTTTCAAGAAAATTTTTTAGGGAAAAGAATCTTAAGCACTTAAGAAATTTATCAAAAGGATACTTATACAAAGGATCTTGAGTAAAATAATGTACAATAAACACAGTCATATCTATGGATGACATAGGTGATTTTCTCACTTGTGAGTTCTTTATCTGTTTAAGAATTTAACGGCATACTTAGCTGAATTCTCCAAATTCTGCCCCATTAAAAAAACAAAGAACAGACTTTGGCCTGAAGTACTTTGAGGAGAGACATACACCCAAATCCCCACTTATTCTGCCATAAAAGACTCTTCACTTAACTCCTGAATCGTGTTTAATGTTGAATAGGACTACAACCTGATTTGTCCTCCAAGATGATTCAGCCCCCAGATGAAGTCCTATACGGGGTATAATTGAATGGGGAAATCTTTTGGATGAAATTATCTAGTGCTACCCATTTGTACGTGACAATGCATTGACAAAAGAGTTTGGTTTGACGTAATTACTATCTAGCTGTTCTTCTAGGCAGTAATTGGTCAACAGGTTCAACTGCTTTTAGAGGCCACCCGTGGAATGTGAAAGCAGTGCCGTGTAATCAGCATGGAAAGGATCCTTATCTTCTGTTGGTCAAAGTAGGCACCTGGGATTTGTGGCTGGTACCCAGCAGACTGGGTACAAGTTGAAACCAGAGAGAGATTGTGGTTGACTGCCTTGTGTGCTACTCAGAGGAATGGTGTGGTTGGCCAAGAAGCAAATCTCATTGGTTCTGATGTTCAGACTAGTAGAAAAATAAACTCTGTAAAGGAACATTAAAAGCCTTGGATCAATGCACATCATGAGATCCAGCCATAAATCATTGCCTGTAGAATGAAGAACTGACACCAGATCAATAATTGGCTGGAAAAAATTAAAGTTTTCATTAAGCGCAGCAGAAAAGCAATGGCCGAGCAGTTAACCCTGAAACCAGCCTGCTCTTCAGGGGTCACTGTTGACTGAGGGACCCAGATTTCTAATTTGTTGAGGGGAAAACTAAAGTTAGGCTGAGTATATCGTATTTTTATTTTTAATAGTCTTTGGGTCCATCTAGTTAATGCAGGTACAGATTTCTATAAAAATCAGGGCCTGTGAATTACAGCAGAAGTTAAAGAGCTCCAGGGACAAGTCCTCCCCAAGCTCCTGCTCTGGGTAAGGACATCTCTCAGGGAGTATTCTGGAGCCTGACAGGTAAGAGCCTGTGTCCCAAAGCTGCAGCAGCAAAGGATGACAAGATCTGTGATTCATAGTCCCCCCACTGCAGTCCTGCTGGGAGCCACAAAGCCCCCCATCACTACGGCTAGAGGGACAGGCGTCCCACTGAGACCCCGGGGGCTCCCTCTCTGCTCCCTCCTTCTCTTCCTTCCCCCACCCCCACACGACCAAAGCTTTCTCAGAAGTACACTAAAATTACTTTCTTGTTAAGCTGCTTGGCTTTTTTCAGCTCCCTAGCAGTGTCTACCCAGACACAGGGCAGAAAAGAAGATTGAGATTTTCCACCTTTAAGCTGTTTCTACATTGAATTGATCTCTGGTGCACAGGGGCCCTGACTTCCGGGCCCACCTTGGCCCTAACCCATCCATCAGCCAAATAGTTAATGACCTATAAACAGAACCAACACCTGCCCACAGGGGCCCATATATTGAAAACAACAACAACAACAACAACAAAAACCCTGAGGTGGATCTTTTGTAAAGCGAAGCATCTTTTTTCTCTGTGATGCAGAAACGCTTCCTCTAATTTATCTGTTTTATAGGTTAGTGCACCACAGGGCTCTCTAACCGTAAAGGTAACATTGGTAGTGATAGTCACAGAAGAATGCTGATGAGATTTCCAGTTAAACTCGGAAAGAATGGAGTCCGATTTCCTTCGGATGGTGGGATGGACCGTTAAATTAATATGTCTCATTCTAGAGTTCCACCTTAGAGCTCAGTGTTTTAATTGTTTTAAGTAGCAAGGAACCAGATGACCCTCCTCTCCAACAAAGAAACACACCCACTGCTTTTCTCTTTTGTTGGGTAAGAGCTTTTGTGGGAAAAGCCCTGCCCTGGGAGTGAGGGGTGTGGGGAGGAGTTGTACTGTGTATCACAACAGGGTAACAACAGCGCCATGGTAGAAGCTGTGTTTGTCCACCCCCGGCCATTAAACCCCTGAGAATGCGATGGATGGTTGGAATGCACTGCCTTTGTTAATAGGAGTACTATTCCACAAGGAAAAAAATACTGTATGAATAAACAAACAGGCCATTCTACAAAGGGTAGTATTTTGATAACTTCCTTTTCTCTTTTATGGAGAGGGCATATATGTTCGTGATACAGATTTTTGAAACGAAAAGCAAAGCACAAAGATGATGTTTCCTTCTGGTCATTTTTTCTGGGCATATCTATAGAAAACAGATCTAAATTCCATATGTCCAGCTCCAAAATTCATTCTTTCCCCATCATACTATAATTATTAACTTCATCCATGTGGAAACCCAAATGAAATACTTAGATCTGGAAGTAAAACTTTTCAAACTCACTTCAGATCTCTGCCTAAGGGTCACTGCCCCAGACAGAAGCCACTGCCCATCACATCACTCTAAGCATTTCCCTCCTGGCTCTTGTCATAATTTTATTATCATTTAAACTCCCCCCGCCCCATTTAGTGTCTGTCTTTCCCACCAGAATGTGTGCCGTAGGGAGGGCTGTGTCTTCTGAGTGATTCAGCACCAGGTCTCACACCTCTGATTCCCAGATCATTGCCAAATTCTCTATTTTTGTTTAGGTCAATGAGATTATCTACAGGTATCAGATTACCTGGGTAACTGAGAAATTTTCCTTTCATTTTTTACTAAAGGCACTTTTAATTTTTAGATTATAAAGGGGGCAGTGCTTGTGGCTCTGTGAGTGGGGCACTGGCCCCATATATCAAGGATAGTGGGTTCAAACCCAGCCTCAGCCAAACTGCAACAACAACAAAAAATAGCCAGGCGTTGTGGTGGGTGCCTGTAGACCCAACTACTTGGGAGGCTGAGGTAGGAGAATCACCTAAGCCCAGGAGCTGGAGGTTGCTGTGAGCTATGATGTCATGGCACTCTATTGAGGGCCACATAGTGAGACTCTGTCTCTAAAAAAAAAAAAAAAAATATATATATATATATATATATAAAAGCAATCGAAGTATATATACATTGAAAACTTATGTTAATAAAATCTTATGCTGTACAAGTGTTTAAAATTTGCCATCGCCAGTGATAAATGCAATCTTCTGCTCTCATAGCCAATTCTTTTGAGAAATCTTTTCCAAGAAGGTAAAGGATGCAAATATGGATACATTCCTAGACGACTACTCATTTCTTAAAGCCCCAAGTTACATTTACTTAGTACATAGCACAAACTATATACAAGCCACGGCAGGCTTCTAACCAACTGGATAATTCCAGCGTTGATGATAAGTCTATGGCGTTATGCTTTGGTACCTTTGGGTTACCTAATTTGCGATGTTGCCTTTTCCTCCTCCAGCTCTTTTGGAATCTCCACTTGTCCTTCAAGTCTCCAAGTGAACATCTTCTCTTCATAAAGCCTTCTCTTCCTTTCCTTCTCCCCAGGAGGGAGTTCAGGACTCTGTGGTATTTCTGTGGCACAACAAATGTAATCTGATTATGGCTCTGAGAAAGTTGTATCTCAGTTATTGTTTAAGGAGCTTCTTGACAGCTGTGGTCACAGCCTTGTCTCCACTTTCTAGGACATTGTAGCATATTATAGGTTCTGCTGAATGAAAAAACTCTTCTTGTGAGTATATGCACTTAGATTCTGCTAAGTGAGCAACAGGGGAGATTTTTAAGTAAGGGATCCAGTTGATGGTTTAGGAGCACACATTTTACTGTACTTTACAAGTCCTGGAATTCAGGCTCTTAGGCATGTGCTTAATTGCTAAAACTACTCTTTCTATCCTATACATTTCATTTGAAGGAATTTTGTTTCATTGCTCAGTGAGAAGTTCTGGACCCAAAGATGAAAGATTATTCCAAGGCATGAGAGGAAAGGAAAATGGAGTCCCAGTTCTGTGCAATCACAGTAGTTTTATTCCACCTGGGCACAGGTGGGGTGATATTCCTGACCTGGGAGAAATCCATGTGTGGGCTCTGGCAGATGGGGCGTTTAAAGGGTCAGAGGGGCAGGGATTGGTCCATTAGCTATTTCCTGGGAGGGACATGTACTCTGTTCTTCCTGGGCAGGTTAGTTCTACCTGGGCAGGTCAGAAATCTGATCTATCACTTAGTGGTTCTGTAGCCTGGCTCTTCTCTGAATATTATAACTTAGGTTTTTTTCCACTCAATTTTCCTTATGTGTTGGGTGATGCTTTATCTTGATATTTTGTACTTCCATTGTCAGAAAACATCTTTTTTTTTTTTTTCAGCTCTGCAACCATTTGACTACAGAAAGTGGGTAGAAAATGTCATGTCCCACACTGCTCGGGAGGGATTGGAAACTACAGTAAAGAATCGAAAGCTTCAAGGGGATTCCAAGCAGCCAAGGTATCCTGTTTCTTTTTTTTTTGGCTGGGGCTGGGTTTGAACCCACCACCTCCGGCATATGGGGCCAGCGCCCTATCCCTTTGAGCCACAGGCGCCGCCCCAAGGTATCCCGTTTCTATCTTTGTTTCTCCTTCTCTCAACCGAACTCCCCTTAAGAGTAAAGCCTGTCTTGTTCTAATCGTGCCCCCAGTGCTTGGGACCTAGTAGCTGCCCAAACTAAGACAGTACTTAATATATTAATGACTAAGTAATTGAATGAGGAATGAGGTTTTTCAGAGGGTACCTGTGGATTTCAGTAACACTGTTACTCTCCAGCAGGGTGAGATTTGAAGACGCTAAAATCTCCTGGCTATTTATTTAATAAGGCTCTCCAGCTGGTATTCCCTTTGGAGATAAGTGGTTCTCAACCTTCCTAATGCCACATTCCTCATGTTGTGGTGACCCCCAACCATAAAATTATTTTCGTTGCTACTTCATAACTATAATTTTGCTACTGTTATGAATCGTAATGTAAATATCTGATATGCAGGTTGTATTTAGGCGACCCCTGTGAAAGGGCTGTTTGACCCCCAAAGGGGTTGTGACCCACAGGTTGAGAACTGCTGTTCCAGAGTCTTTGGGAAACTCTTTGGCAAGAAGTCCAGTAAGTCCACATAGTTCTTCTTCCCTCGCAGAGAGTGTGCAAGCTCTCAAGTGTGTTTTTCGTGAGTTGACTGGTGATGTCATTTGTAGACTTTTGCTTTGGAGTGAAAGTCAGCAATGGCCTTCTCTCATACTGAATGAACTCACGTCTGCCCTGCCCAACTCCTCTTTCTCCTTCTCCTGCTCTCCTGTATAATTTTGGGAGCAGGGGAGAAGAGAGGAAAACAGGGAGGGGCTGTGTTGCTACTGTCATACTTTCATGGAGGATGAATGTTCCCTGGGACAGATGGGAAGGGGGTGACACGTCAGCGTTCCTGAGGCCTGAGAGTGGGCTGCAGCGTGTGTGGGAGAGCTGGCAAACTTGCCCAAAGCTCAGCTCTGCCTGCTGTTTGCAGGTTGCTAACTTGTTCAATTGCTCTCATTTTAGACAATTAACATTCTAGGATGGAACTACGTTTCATATATATTAAATCTAAATAATCTCTACATTATTAGAGTTCATGTTGGCCCCAGAGGCATCCTGAGGCCATTCATTCACCCCTTTAAACAAAGTCCCCCCCGGAGGTCCTGAGTTCTTCCACAACTGGGCTCTGGCCTTTAGGTCTAAGCCTGCTGTGGTCTCTCAGGTAAGGCCCATAGGAACTCCTGGCTCTGCGTCCTTCACTTCTGCAAAGACACTTCATTTTCTCAGCGTCCCGTTTATATGTGGAAGACACCATTGCCGCAGTGATATAGAACAGACACACAGGAACTTTTTACAATACCCAGGGCGCTGGATCCCGGGCCTGGGAGATGTTAAGGAATGTGAGCTGTCTTTACTGAGAGGCTGGGTTTGAACTGTTCCTTGCTTTAGGCTGAAGACAACACAGCCAGAGAAGCAGACTGGGGTGGCACTGATTTGCTGCTGACACAGGCTTTCTGATGACCTGAAGGGGAATTTCTCTCCTTTGGTCTCTGGGGTACAACAGAAGGAGCCACTTGCTACCTTCAGTGAAATCTTTTCTTCCCACTCCTCCTCGCTGACACAGACTCTCGCAGGAAGTTGATGGAGAGAAAGTATGAGGCTGTTTGGGAAGGCTTACTTCGTGTAAATTATAATTCAGTGGTATCATTTTCCCGGGGATTTCTGAGGAGGAAAAAGAGTGCTTCGTCAACAGGTCAGCCAGGTTCTGCACTGAATCTTTCTTTCTTTCTGAGATAGAGTGTCACTCTGTTGCCCTGGGTAGAGTGCTGTGCAATCAGCTAAGCTCACCGCAGCCTCAAACTCCTGGGTTCAAGTGATCCTCCTGCCTCAGCCTCCCAAGTGGCTGAGATTACAGGTGCCTGCCACAGTGCCCAGCTAGTTTTTTCAACTTTTAGTAGAGATGGGCTCTCATTCTTGCTCAGGCTGGCCTCGAACTACTGAACTCATCAGTTTTGCTGCCTCGGCCTCCCAGAGTGTTAGGTTTACAGGCATGAGCCCCCCTCACCAGGCTTTCCACATTGAACCTTGCTATTCTGTTAGGATTCTTCGTGTTACACTTACTTAAGCCTTGTCACAAATATAAATTTTTTTCCTGATGGCTAATATAATGTTGATTTTTCATTGCCTGTCACCCTACTTCATTTCCTAGTGTTCCCTGCTCAGTCACCAAATTCTCATAGTTATCCTGGGTCTTCCCAGCAAGTCTCCACTCACTCCCCTTCCTCACAGAGGGCTCCTAGTGGTCAAGTGGGAAGATGACCCCACCCACCCTGGCCACCGCATGTGGCTGGCCCAATAAGAACCCTTTCCCGTGGGGTTCTAACACAGCTTCTTTCTCTCCAAGGGAATGGAATTTTAATATCTGACCTTGAGAATGAAGAGTAGCCATTTCTCATTCACTGGGGAGACAAAGTTGTACCACGTTAAGAAAGATGAGGCCAAAGGGTTGTGAGGAGAGATGGAGAAATTGTTCACGTCTACCATTCCTGTGAGTCTTCCTAAGACTGGGCCACATTCCTGTCCCTGTTGTGTGTGAATCACCTCTGTATCTTTATGATAAATCTTCCCACTTTTTTTTGTTTGTTTTGTTTTGTCTGAGCAAGTGTGAGGTTCTCTTCTGGTTTTAATGGAAAGAATCTTCACTAGTCTATGTTGAGTCAGTGTTTCAGATGGCTGTTGTTGTCAACAAGAGAAGAAGGGAGAAAAGAATAAGCAAACAGTTGATCATGAAGCCAGGAAATGGGAGGCATTGTCCCCTTCCTCCTCTCCCTCTTCCCTCCTCCTGCTCTCACAGTCACACTCATAGACATGCTCCTTGAAGGGACATCTGCAGTATGTGTAAGAGGTGGGAGGCCAGCAGGTGTTGAAGGTAAAACACGTACTACAAAGCGTGATGTAGCTACAACCAGGGAAGGAACAAGGTTTTACAAGACAGATTCAAAGTCAGAAGCTTCCCCGGTAGGAGAAATAACTGAATCTTGGATTCCTTTATATGACCTAGGTAGGAAGCAGGAATGATTTATTCTTGAAAGATTGATTAGGATTTTTGAAATTTGCATGTTTTCACCTTTTTGCATCTTAGAGGGACTTGAAGGTTATTTTGATAATCGCCACTTCCTTTCCCCACTTTTTTTTTTTTAATCGTTGGGGATTCATTGAGGATATGAAGAACCAGGTTATACTGGTTGCCTTTGGTAGGTAAAGTCCCTCTTATAATTGTGTCCTGCCCCCAAAAGGTGTGTCACACACCGTCACCTTTCCCCACTTTTGATGTGGATAATTCCTATCTCGATTATGATGTGACTAACTCGAAGATGATTATTATCCAAACACAAATGTTCTTATATGTTCATTACTAGACAATAACTTTCTGCTCACCAGAGCCAAGTTAGGGAAAAGTTAGTGTTGTCTGTTTCTCATAAAGCACATTCTTTCTCTGCCTCATGCCAAAATTCTGTCTCAGTGGAAAATAAAGTGGAAAAATCTTCATTGTGGTTGATCTATAGCTTTTTATGAGAAGAAATAAATACCACAATTCTTGCTCTACCCTTTGACTTTGTGTTCTGATTTCAGGTTACCTCACTAGAATAATTTCAACTCTGGGAGAGGACATATTCAGAATAGGGACATAAAAGTAAAATATAGATATTTTTTATTTTTGACATTAAATTTTTTAAAATAAATTAACAAGAAACTTAAAGAAAAATCTTTGCCAGAATGGTTTTTACTTTTACTTAGGAAGAGCAAAGCTAAGAATGGGATTCATCTAATATATCAGGCAGAAGTGCAAATTTTGTCCCCAACTAATGCCATTAAAAATATTCCCTCCCACAAGTTTCTCCGGGGCAAACTTAATTTCAAATCTAGAATTTAAACACTATGAACTGGGTCTGCTGGTTTGTGCCTCACTGCTGAAATCGCTGATGTGGGAGGATCACGTGAGCAGACGTCAGGTCCAGCCTGGGCAACATAGTGAGACTGTACCCCTAAAAAAATAAGATAAATAAACATTATGTATACAGAACTGGAATCCCAGTGTTTCTATCACTAATATAGTCTGTTCTGCTTCCTATTCTGTGTTACCTGGATGGACTTGAGTAGACCATCCTCTGATTTTTTTCCTTCCTTCCCAACCGGAAATGAGCAAATGTGGCATAGATTTTTTCCTTCTCACTTTGGTTTCCCCTTGTTACACATTTTGCCAGATGGTTAGGTTTCATTTAGAGAAGAGTTTTCCCTAATAACATATCACTTGGTACTGATGGCCAATGATCCTACTCCCCCCTTGCCATCTGCAGGAGCCAGAGAAGGGAGTAAAGTGGCCTGGCAGAGCCGGGAGGAGGAGGAGGAGGGGGAGGGCAGGAGGAGAGGTAATCCAAGGGAAAGGAGGCTTGGAGGGCCAGGAACTTGAAGGAAAAGCCTCCTGTAGCAGGAGCTGAGGGGTGTGTGTATGAGTGTGTGTGTGTGTGAGAGAGAACCACACACACTCAGGTACTCAGGAGAAACTGTGGTGTGTGTTAAGTATTTTGGGGTGCACAGCTTCAGGGCATTTTGACAGATGTAGAACATGTGTGACCAACTTTGGATGAAGAAGAGGAGGACTCCGGGAGAGAGAACATAGCTGAGCTTTGAAAAGAGATGAGGCTGAGGTCCGGGGGTACAAGCAAGAGCTTGGAGAAGGAAATCATGTAAAGAGGTATAGGGGAAGAGAAAGCTCCCCTTTGCCTTCAGAAGGTTCACTGAAAAATCAACTTGCAAAAGGCAGATTGATTGGAGAAAAAGTACACAAATTTATTATTAATGTGCACACAGGGAACCTTTAGAATGAAGACCCAAGCCCCCAATGGGGCATAGAAACTTACAGCCCATCTTGAGGTTACAGAAAGAACAGGGTCTGGGAGCATGGCCCAGAATAGGTGACGGTGGTAAATCATATTTTAGTAATGATAGGTTGTAGGGAGGAGAGGAGATTTGGCTAGCAAAGGTGGTTTTGTTGTGTAAATGAAACACCACAGGTAGCAGCCCTCAGAGAGCACTGAAGCTAACGTTTAAATGGGTCAATCTTCCTAGATGCAGAGGAGGAAAGGCCTGGCTGCAGCCATGCAGATTTTCTACAGATGCAAATTCCCCCACCAGACAGCTTTGCCGGCTACTTCTTTTTAATGGCTCTCTGACAGCTATCTCAAAATATGTCAAAGAAATATATTTTGGGGTGAAATGTTTTTTTTTTCCTTTTGTCAATGGAAAAGAAAAGAGCCCAGACTGGGAAATATTTTAAAGAAGTTTATACCGAGTCAAATATAGGTGACCATGGCCCAGAGAGCCACGCCCAGTCAGCCTTGAGGGCGTGGTCTCACCACGTTTTGGTTGTAGGTTGGTCTTACTCGGTTCAGGGAGACAGGAATTACATGTAAAGTCATACATTTTTTCACATTGTTTGGTTTAAAAAGACAGGTCATCTCGAATGGGGGATTATAGGTGGGCTTAAGGATCCTTTGATTTGTGATTGGTTCAAGAAATAAAGCTTTGTCTAGTGGGTCGGAAAGTTTTTACTTAAGATAAGGAAGTCTGTTGGTCAGATATACACATGGACATATACTGGGACTCAGGTGATCTGTTAAATAAATTGATGACCTGCTGGTGTGGTTTAACCTTTGTCTTGTGTGGTCTTAGGCTTGTTAATGATTGTGTATCTTATTGTTACAGAGAATAACTCCAAAAGGGGCAATGCACAACTAGGTGTGTTTGACCTCCCTTCTCCTCCTGGCTGGCCATTCCTCTTTAAAGTTTTTTTTGGCTCAGCACCATAGCTCAGTGAGTAGGGCACAGGCCATATACACCAAGACTGGCAGGTTTGAGCCTGGCCCAGGCCAGTTAAACAGCAGTGACAACTGCAACCCCCAAATAGTGGGGAGTTGTGGTAGGCGCCTGTAGTCTCTGCTACTTGGGAGGCTGAGACAAGAGAATCACTTAAGCCCAAGAGTTTGAGGTTGCTGTGAGCTGTGATGCCATGGTACTCTACTGAGGACAACATAGTGAGACTCTGTCTCAAAAAAAGATATTTTTTTGGAGGGGGTTCCTCTTTGGCTAAGTCCATTCAGTCAGCTGTGGGGCTTAAGATTTTATTTTAGTTCACACTTTAAAGGTAGGAGGAAGTCACATTATGTCATTAGCTGTGTTTGCAAAATTTTCGTTATTAGAGCAGAAAAGTAAGAAATGGAACTCTTCATCCAGATAGTCAAGAAACTCCATGACCCTTGAAGTCAGTAGCTATCACACAAAATCTAAACAAGGGTTTTTTTTTTTTTTTCTTTTTCTGAGACAGAATCTCAAGCTGTCGCTCTGGGTAGAGTGCTGTGGTGTCATATCTCCCAGCAACCTCAAACTCTTGGGCTTAAGTAATTTTCTTGCCTCGGCCTCCCAAGTAGCTGGGACTACAGGCACCTGCTACAATGCCCGGCTATTTTTTGGTTGTAGTTGTCATTGTTGTTTGGCAGGCCTGGGCTGGATTCAAACCCTTAGCTGTAGCTGCTGAGCTACAGGCACCGAGCCTAAACACAAGTCTTAAACTTCTGAACAAGAAATTTCACTCTGCCTGGCACAAACCAGGTAACTTGCAAATGCGGGATTCATTTAGACTGGAGTTCATGAAGACTGACTTTTGGACTTACAGCAAATTCCATAACCTCTCTGACCTTCAATACCCTCGACTGACAATGAAACAGTTTTGCATTAAACAGTTCTCTAGAATTTTTCCTAGAAAGTGTGTTTCCCTCACTCGCAAGGTATAAGCAGCGCTGTTAGGAGTTTTTCTGCTCATATCCTAGTCTTTAAAAATGCAGACTGCTGATTAAAAGAAAAAAAAAACAAAACTGGAGCCTTCAGGTTGGACTCTAAGTTCCTTTCTAGCTCTATTACCCCAAATGTGAATGCACCGTGGTTGACAGGAACATGTTGTTCAGTCAGTCAGAAACGTACTGGCATTCAGAACAATTTTAGGCATTGAGGATAAAGCAATAATGGAGACAAAGTCCTTGACCTCCAGACTGCAGTTCCCAGCCCTGGGTCACAGACCAGTATGAGTTGGGAACCAAGCCACATGGCAGGCAGTAGGTGGTAGCTGAGCAATGAAGCTTCACCTGGGTTTACAGCTGCACCCCACTGTTTGCATCGCTGCCTGGGCTCTACCTTCTGTCAGATGGCGTCAGATTCTCCCAGAAGTACAAACCCTTCTGCAAACTGCCGGTGCAAGGCACGAGGGTTACAGGCTCCTTTTGGTAGTCTGAGGCCTGAGGATCTGAGGTGGAGCTGAGACGGTGAGGCTACCTCTGGGGAGTGGCTGCAGATACACACGATCATCAGCAGGGAGGTTTGGCTGCACAGAGACCCTAATAAATCAATTGCTTGCAGACTCGTATCAAAACCGTCTCAGTGAGTGGCAAGTGCCCATCACGCTACATCTGGTGGTGGGCTCTACAGTGGCCTCTGAGCATCTTCCTTCAATTGTACAGCTGCATGTGGTGGCAGGATTTCAGTCAGAATCCAACACTTACTTTTGTCTGCTTGTGGATCCCTTATTATTTTATCGACCACTTCTGTCCATGCCTCTTTTCTATACTGTGCTCTTGTCACAGTTTTGGTAAGCCCGCAAGCTAACTCCAGTAAAATGAATAAAAGCCAAACATCACTGGAGAGCTTCTTAGGGTACCCTAAGACTGTCAACACAGTGAAAGCTGCATTTAAAAGGAAATACCAAGAGGCCTCCTTAAATTACAGGCTCATTGCAACAGGTAATTCACATTCACCAAACCTGCTTTGTGAATGGCTTTCAAAACTCTTCTGCCACACGGAGACCAAGCATCCGAAATTAAAAGACAAGCCTTTGGAGTTTTCCAAAAGAAAAAAACATGAAGAATGGAAACAATTATCAAAGGCCACAACTTCATCAACTGTGTCTGTGCTGAGAGCAGAGCCGTTGGCTGACTGCGCTGCTAAAGCTCAGAAGCTTTTTCCTATTGGTGAAGAGTTAATCCTGCCTGCTGCTAGGGACATTGGCCATGAACTTTCAGGAGAGGCTGCAGTTCAGAGGTGGCAAGTGCTCCTCTTATGGCCAGCACCATAACTAGATGAATTGAAATAGCCAAAGATATTGAGGCTCAGCTGTTGGAGAGGATTAAGGAGTCAGTGTGGTGCACCAGCCAGGTGGAGGAGCCTGCCATGTTGACAACAAAATAATAATCCTTGTTTTTGTGTGATACATTTGTTAGGAGGATACGCATGAGGATATGCTATGGGTCCTTTTGTTACCAACCAACACCACGATTACATACCAGGAAAGCTGAATTGGTCATTTTGTGTTAGTTTATGCAGGGACGGAGTGTCTGCCATAACTGGATGTTTTTCTGGTTTCACTAATCGGGCCAGGGAGGTCACCTCTGAATGTGAGTCTGCACACTCTGCCATCCACAGAGAAACGCTAGCTAGCTGACGAATGTCACTGGAACATTTTGCAGGATGTGATTATACTCATCAAGCACATTAAAGTGTGTGCTCTTAACGCACATCTGTTTGTGCAGCTCTGTGAGGAGACAGGCCCAGAGCACACACATCTCGTCTTATACACAGAGGTGAAGTGGCTTTTCAAAGGGAGATCACTGGCCAGAGTGTTTGAGTGACAATAGCTGCTCCAGAGATTTCTTCTAGAAAAGCAGTCACCACCGGAGGCGCATGTCAGTGACACAGAGGGGGTCACAAAGCTTGCTTACTTGGGTGACGTATTCAACCTGCTCAACTACCTCAATCTGTCACTCAGGGGAGAAAGACAACTGTGTTCAAGTTGGAGGATAAAGTGGCACACTGAAGGCCAAACTGGAATTGCCAGAGTGATGAGTGAACACTGGGATTTCTGACATGTTTCAAACATTAGCAGAGATCTGAAGAGACTGAGCCAGGGCCTCCAATCCCAGCTGGTGCATGATCACCTATCTCAGCTTTCAAGACTCTGAGCATCACATGCCAGCCACAAGAGACCCCTGCACTGGGTGGAAGTGTATCCATGACCCATTTGGTCCATGATCAACTTTGTCTGCTAGAAGAGGATCAGCTGGTTGAGATTGTAAATGATGGTGGCCTTGAAAGTGATGAGAAACTTCAAATCTCCATATGTTCTGGATTAAAGTCAAGGCAGGATCCCCTGAGATTGTCACAAAAGCACTGAACAACCTGCTTCCTTTCCTACATCCTATCTTTGTTTCTGCAGTGACAGAAAACAAAATGACATTACGGAGTAGACTGGACATAAGCAATACCCTTCAAATGTCACTGTCTCCCAGCACCCCCAGATGGGATCATTTAGTTTTAGGAATACCAGCTCAGGGCCCCCACTGATTCTGCACTATGTGAGTTACATAATTGTTTTATTATATAGTACAGTGTAATAATAATAGGAATAAAGTACATAATAAACGTGATGCACTTGAATATCCTTAAACTACCTCCTACCCGCTTAGTCTGTAGACAAATTGTCTTCCTTGGAACCCGTCCCTGGTGCCATGAAGGTTGGGGACTCCTGTTCCAAAGCATACATTCCAATTGAAGGACAGATACCCAGCGAGGTGAGTACAGCTGGTGGTTGGCATATCACAGCAGGGAAAGGACCCAGAAGCAGTGGGGTTCTCTCTGAGGAGGGACATTTGAACAGACATCCATATGTACCCAGAGGAACACTATACAGATCTAGGAAGACTATTCAAGAAAGAGGGAGCGGTGAGTGGAAAACCTTGGGCAGACATGAATCTGCAAATTTACTTTCACTACCAGAACTGACCTGGGTCTCCAGCCTCCATGTGTCCTTGAGGAAGGGGACACTTGCTGATTAAGGGTGTGGGAGTCACCTCTGCCTGTACCTTGTCTGGTCTTTTGTTCAGTGGTCCCTGCTTGCTCTTCTCAAGGGGCTCCTCCGACCTCACCTTTGTAGCATGATATCTGGTGACAGCACGGGGGCACCTAGTCCTGGAGAATTGTGTTCTCTGGCCCTGTCCTGTGTATCAGCCTCAGTCCTCGCTGTATCTGTGGTATACGATGTGCCCCCCCACTGGTTTTTCTTTTGCACTTGAATCTCCCCCATTGATTAGTCCTTGTCCCTGCTGACCGCTGACCTTGCCACTGCCTTTAGTCCTCAGGACCCTGCACCAGGTCCCCCGGCATGCTCTGTTCAGGCCCCGGGCCACTGTGGTCTTCTCAGCAGTCCGTGGGTATGAAATTCTCAGGGGCTGGTCTTGTTCCACACTGGAGGGGCATGAGCGTTGTTAAGAACCAGGACTCTTTTTTTTTTTTTTTTTAATTGAATGTTAACTATGTACATCAATGCACTTCTGGGGTACAGTGTGGGGTTTTCACATGCATTCTGAAATACTTCCATCAAACTGGTCAACACAGCCTTCATGTCATTTTCTCAGTTATTGCTTTAAAACGTTC
>CAUYTI010050777.1:0-34871 GCA_963575145.1 Galago senegalensis | reverse complement strand
ATGAAGTATTCAGGAACTATATTTTTGTTGTTGTTGTTTCAGGTTAATTGAGGGTACAAAGAATTAGGTTATATCGTTTGCATTTGTTAGGTCAAGTCTCTCTTATAGTCTGCTCCCAATAGATGTGCCAGACACCCTAATCCTGTGCCCCTTAAGTGGGAGCATCCCTATCCCCTTCCCTCCTCCCCCTCCCTGGTCTCTTGTCCTCTGCCCCCCACCTTGAATTGATTTGAGTTTTTCTCTTATGTTGGTATGTATTAGATCATCTACTGGTTTCATATTAGAATTGAGTGCGTTAGATTCTTGCTTTTCCATTCTTGTGATACTTTACTAAGAAGAATGTAATCCAACTCCATCCAAGTTAATACAAAAGATGTAAATCTCCATCTTTTTTAGTGGCTGAATTAGTGTTCCATGGTATACATCTACCATGGCTTGTTAATCCATTCCAGGGTCAGTGGGCATTTAGGTTGTTTCCACATTTTGGCAATTGTAAATTTAGCTGCAATAAACAGTCTAGTGCAAATGTCCTTATGATAAAATGATTTTTTTTCTTCTAGGTATATGCCTAGTGATGGCATTTCAGGATCAAATGGGAGGTCTAATTTGAGTTCTGTGAGGATTTGCCATACTTCTGAAAAGACTGTATTAGTTTGTAGTCCCACCAGCAGTATAAAAGTGTTCCTTTCTCTTGAAGAACTATTAAATGACTACCTTATCTTTTGTTGGGTAGAATCCTACCAAAAATCTAATCCTAACTGTTATTTAACTCTATCCATTTGGGCACTACAACCCTCCCCTCATTTGGATGAATTGAAAATTGATACTGGGGCGGGGAGTTATTGAATTATTGGAGCAGTAGAGACATGGATTGTCAGATGCTGTGCACAACAGCCAATAGAAATCAGAGCCCAAATTATGCAATAACTCACAAGGCCTTAGAAGAGAGGGGCAGGAATATGCCAACTAATTGTATGCAAAATAGTTTATGTCAATAGCCTTTCTCATTAGACACCATGTTAGCATATCAATAAATCATGGAGTTCCACATAGTCTAGACTCTCTGTGGCATCATAGTCAAAGGACTATAGTTCAACATTTTGGAAAAATAAAGATAATTAAAATTTTATTTGAAGTTGTTGAATAATAACAAAAGAGCCCTACCCCATTCTCTTTGTTCCCCTGCATGTCATGGCATCTAACAATGCATACCAAGTTTTGATTTCCTTTTTATCAAAAGAAAAGTTTTAGAAAAGTTCTAGTTTCCCATGAAATGCTTCTTCACACTCATTTCTTTGAGCCCTGTTTTTCTTCCCCCATCCCCTTTTCTCTATGATTTCTCTGCAATATGTTTCCATAGTGGGTGGGTGGGTGGTTGGGGTAAGGGTTGAGAAAATGGAAAGAGTCTGTACATACCTACCCATTCATTATTTTTGTCTTTATTCTATTGGAAAAGCAAGAACAAAAAAAGAAATATTTTGGGACAAAGTATAAGTAGATTGTAAAATCTCTTGTTGGAAACCAACTAGCCTTTGACTGAATAATAAGCGGAAGTCATCAGCTTTATTAGACGGTGCACCAGGAAGTCTTGATCATCCTTAATTCCAGGCATGTGGCGTTGGCCCATTGAAGATTATATCAGGGTGGCTTGAGAGCAATTGTTAAACATGCACTGATTTTTAATTTTTTTTTAAATAATAAGGTACCAAGACTGTGAATTTCAACCCACCCATCACCCACCTCTATTCACTCTGGCAGGAAGACGTATTCCAGCGGAATGACCCTAGTGAGATAGAACGTTTATTCAAGGCAGACCTTAAACAAAGTGGCTGTGAACAATGATGTTGAAACTGCCTTGCCAATGCTTACTGTCACAAAATGCTTGCAGGCTAAATAAGATCAATATACCCTGGAGGTGACACTCAAGAGCCTTAGCCTTGACAAGCACATAAGTACACATGAGGAAGTGGCATCCTTGGAGACTATCCAGTTTAATTAATTGGTGCTTGCAGTAGCTAAGAGATCATGAAAAACTCCAAGTAAATGAAATAGTACATAACAAAAGCTACTTCTTTCTGTTACCAGCCTTCAAGGGAAGTAGTCTTGAATTTGGAAATACAGCCTGTTGAATCACATGTAAGCTTTTTTTGTAGGCACAAAATGGTTGAATATCAGGAATTTCATGTGCATTTCCCCTTGATTTAAATAGCTTGTCAAACATTTAGTAGTCATATTAAAATGTTGCCCTTGAAATTTAGCTTCCTTGGAGGAGGCACAGTGGTTAATGTTGGGGCATAATGTGATTTGAAACCCTGTTTTTGCATTTCTTGTGTTACCTTGGAGAAGACATTCCACCTATCTCTGCCCCCAGTTTCTTATCTGTAGAATGAAAATTAAACCTTTATAGGTTTTGAGGGGAAGATTATTGTAATAATCTGTAGAAAAATTGCCTACCTAGTGCCAGCTCATCAGGGAAGTTGGCCTTCCCAGAAGTGGGCTTCCTTAGGTTGACACAGATTACTGCCACTGAGTCACATATGGTTCATTAGAAACAGATGAACACCTCATCAGTAATACCATCTAGAGTTTGCTGAACTCAAACACAGAACACTTAGGACTGACTCCTGTCTGCTGGGCATTGTGCTGGGGGCTAAGGCTAGAGAGAGGGGTCCTTACAAAGTGTCAATCACTCTTTGGTGTTTGCTTTATCTTCAAAGGGCACTTGCTGGGATTCTTACAGACTGATGATGAATATGTAGGTACCAGGTATCCAGAAATCATATGGAAAAAATATTAACAAATTCTGCTTGGTTTGGTTTTAGAAAGTAGCATTGATTTCAGTGGGGAAGTATTTATTCTCTCAAGGTTATGTGTGTGAATTATGAGGCTACGAAGCATGGGCATGAGGTCCTATGTTTTACTCACGTCTGCCTTTCCCAGATGCAGCACCACGTGTGACCTTGCTCAGCAAACCAAACTAAAATTAAAGATTACCCAGCACTATCGGGCCGTGTTTAAGAAATTACTTTGCAAGTTTGTTTTTCTCTTTCAGCTGAACAGATGATTTTTTTTGTTGTTGCTGTTGTTCTTGGTCAGAAATCCCCTAGATGGCACTAGAGAATACCACATGTAAGCGGTTTATGTAAGAGCCTTCAGTAGAGGAGAGCAAGTAATTTTTATTTTCTTACAAATAAACATTAATAAGAAGTTGAACAGGATTGGAATGTAATGTGCAAGGTTAGCATTTATGCATCCTTTATTTAAAAGGTACACTATAATAGATGCTTCTTGAAAGTGAAAGTGGGCAATTTTAACTGTGGATATCTTGGAACTGGTCATTGGTATTTTAATTAGAATAAATACGTTTGGTGCAGATGAAAGACTTATGTAAACAGCAGAGATCTCAAGGCTCCTTGCTGGCCCAGTTACCATTTTTATCAGGGCCATAGAACACAGTATCAGGGCCTCACAGGATGGGAAGATGTGGGTTTAAACAAGTTCCTACACTCCTAAGGCCCAGGAAATGGGTGGGTGAGTGAGTGAAGAGGTCTGGGTGTAAGGTTAGGCATTGTGGTGGCACATGTGTCTACTGGGCTCATGCATCAGAGAAAAACTGCACATCTGGGAGTCTGGTGTGCTCTGCAGTCTTTGAGATGACAAGGTTTGTAGGTCTAATCCTGATCCAGAACTCTCAGGCTGAGATCAGGTGCCTTACCCAAGTTCATGGAGCCACAATTAGTGATAAAGTTAAGATTCAAATTCCCCTTTCCTGACGCCACTGTCTTCTCTTTGCGGTTGGGATGTAATGTGCCAAAGATATCTCTAGCCCTCACACTCCTCCAGCCTTCTTATTTGTTTTTTCTTATCCTCCCTTTAGAAGTGCAATGTTGTTGCAGTCGTGTGCAGGTTCAGGTGCTCTGAGGTGCTAGAAGTTGACCACTCCCAACTCAAGAGACTTAAACAGTGAGGCAGTTTTATTTTTCCCTTGCCCCATACTGGGAAGGTAGCACAGCTCCAGAGTTTGCTAATTTAATGGACAGATGATATTGTCATGGCCCAGGGATCTTCCAAGTTGGAACCCTGCCATCTTTTCTTCTCTGGTTTTGCTCCCACAGGTGAAAAATAGCTTTCGTAGGTCCAGAAATCATGTGCCTACCTGACCACATGGAGCAGTGGTGTTAGAGGCACTGCTCCTTCTCAGGCCTCTTTGACAGAGTGAAGAATCTTTCTTCAGAATGCCCCAGCTGGAGTAACCCTGCCCACTACGCAATGACTACCACAGGACACACGGCCCTGTGGCTCTCAACTGTGGGAAATTCTCCTTCACCAACAGAAGTATCTGAAAATGTACATGGATATTTTTGGCTACCTAAGTGACTAAATGTCTGTTGATAGCAATTAGGATGAGGCTACAGGATTGAGGTGTCTTGAAATGTTCACATCAGTCCCTTACAATGAAGAATCATTTTGTCCAAATGCCAGAAATCCACCTGTTGAGAAATGGGGAAACTCAGTCAGACTTCCTACTGAGTCATGGGGAGGGCTTGGATTGAACCATTCAGGACTCAGGCAGCAGGAAAGATGGGAGGTATCTGAGTGATCAGTAACAGTCCGCTTCTCCCTACTTCTCCCTGGGTCCTATGTTACCACTTCCCAGGATTCTGTACAGGCAGTGTAAAGCCAAATGCTATAGAAGGTCAGATTCCCAGGTATTTGGGTAACAGCCTACAATAAGATGAAAGAGAATATCATCATTATGAAGACTTTGCTTGGATGGCATGAATGGAGAAAGAGCTGTTATTCTTTTTCAGTAGGCAAATAGTACTTTCATTGGTCCACCAGGGTAGGAATAGGAGGAAGGAGATAATTGGAGAGGACAGAGGGGCTGATTTTTTGGTTTGCATTTTTGTCAGAGTAGAGGAATTGGGAGGCCCCTGGAACTAGAGATGGGCACTGGATTTCTTCTGGATTCCCTAAGTGTCACAGGAGAGAATTAACAAAGGTGAGACATCAGTATCATTTATCGGAAGAAACTCAGTGTCTGAAGCCATAGAAAGCTTCGTCCCCAAATCCAGGCATGTTGTGAACTATATGACCTTTGGAAAGTCACCAAAGGTCTCTGGGCCACGACTGTGTTTCCTTTGAAATGAGTTCACAACAAACTGTACCTGGTAAAGTGTTGCTGGACCAGAGGTGAGTCAGTAACCGTGTTCAGGAAGTGTCAATTCCCAGCACCTTTGGCTGCACCTGATACTGTTATTAATTCACTTACCCCTTTCCCCCCACATAGGTTTGCAAGATATATCAAATAAAAATGCAAGATTCTCAGTTACATCTGAATATCAGATAAATCAGAAACACACCGTTGGTATAAATCTGTCCCATGTAATTTGTTAGTGTAAGTCTGCCCCAAATTACATGGGAACACTTATACCAACACATTATTCATTACTTCCCTAAACTTCAAATTTAACAAGGTGTCTTGAATTTTGTCTAGCAACCCCATACCCACATCCTATCTCTCCCTTAGGTTTTCTCCAGCCAAAGAATAAATAAGTCAAATCTAAATTAAATATCAGTCTCTCACGTGCATATTTTAACATTTGCAAGCACCTGGAAATTCCAGGGACGGCATCTTCAGCTTCTCTTAATGAACAAGCATTCTCTATACTCAGGAGGAGAGCACCCTGCCTTAGCTGAGACACAAGTAGGTCTCAAAACCTGTCTTCCTTTTGCAAACTTTGTCGCTGCTCTTCCTCCAGAGTGTTTTCCTTCACAGTTGGCTGTTTCATGTCTGCATAGATCTGCAGTAAATACTGTACTGCACTACTGAAAAGGGAGGGGAAACATTGCCATCTGCATCTACAGCTTGCAAATTACAGCTTGCAATCACCTGCTATTAAATAAAGACACTTTAACAATATTTTGGGTTCTAAATTAGCAATTTACATCACAAGACTCTGAAAATACTAGTCTTTTAATACCGCAATTTTCTTTCTTTATAACCAGGCGCCAACATGCATTGAATTTTTTTTTTAAAAAGCTATACAAAGTAATGTTTATTTAAACAATAGCCACCAATGGTAGGAGACACACAGATGGAAATCTGATACTTTCTCGCTCACTGGGGGCATGGAGATCCAGGCATTGACTTTTTTATTTTTATTTTTATTTTTATAAGGGCTGGGCCACACTATGTATCATCTGAGGAAGTGGTGTCAAGCCCGGAATCAGAGGCAAAGTCTTTGTTTGAAGGAGACTTGAAGCAAAAAAGGCTGAAAGAAAGCTAGTTCAAGTGGGAGTATTTGCTTTTGTCACTTGACATCAGGGCTGAGTTGGAGGGGATTGGCATTTGTACAAAGCACAGCGGATGCAAAATGAGATGGGGTTTGGAAGCCTGCACAGAGAGAAAGATTAAGCAGCTTCGTGCCTCCCAGACACTATGTTTAGAGACAGAGAGGGTTCTATCTATATCTAAATATAGTGGTTTGTGTTCAAGTTCTTATTATTGGACCTTTATTCTCTCTTTCTCTTGACATCTGAGTTAGCGAGGGAGAAAACACCAGGCGCTGGCACACACTGCAACGAGCTAAGTATAAGCCGTGCCGTGTGAATTGCTGGGTTGTAAATTCCTTCACACACACACGGAGCATTCTGGAGCCCCGCGGCTGTGAGTGGCCAGGCTGCTTGCCTGGGTGTCCCTAGCGCTCCTGCCTTCAGTTCTGTTGACAAACAGCATCTGCTCACGGTTCGCCCAGATCCAGGGCTGCTTTCACTATTAGTTTTTCCTTAATCCTAAAAAAAGAGGATACATTTTTTTCTTTGTTATTCGTGCCTTGCCATTTTTTTTTTCCTTTTTAGAAGCCAAGACATCTGCCTAAATCTTAGACGCTTTCCTTTTCACAGGGAGCTGAATTTTTATTCCCGCACACGGGATGCGCTCAGTCGATGTCGGATATTATTGTTCTTATTGCCAGTTTTGCAGCGATGTGTTACCGGGACGCCGCACAAAACTCTAATGGGAACGGAAAAGTATCTTTGGGAAAAACACCCGGTTTATATTTCAGCTCATTCCAGGAATATCCGCTGGGTGACGGGTCTGGAGATTTGGGCCGTGTTCCAGCCTTCCTGTGTCACATGATTTATCTTATTCGGTTCTGCAGATTCATTGAAGATTCAAGCCACACGTGGCCTTGGCGGAGCCAGCTTGTGCCTGCTAGTGATTCACTTGGAAAAGCAGCACCTTGAATGTTTCCTAGACTTTTCCAGTCCTCTAAGGCTTATTGGTCGCCTTTCCTACCATTTATCACCCTAGCTTGTTATCTCTGCTAAGGTCTAATGTTAGTCCCTCTGCTTAAGGATGAAATTGGTTTCAATCTAATCTTCTAAATAGAATTCACATGATTTGGTGCCCAGCTCAACTATTTCCCGGTCAGAGGGCTTTGTTCGGATCCTTTCATTAAGTGCCATTTATAGTACCATTTGCTGATAAGATCAGGGGATAATGGATAGATTTTTTATTTCCTGTTGATTACATTCACATTCTTTCTAAAGGCTTTTGGAAACTAAATGAACAACTTATCGTTGACGCATAGCCCTGGAGTCATTTCCATTTGCTTAAAAAGAACCTGCAAAGAATGAAAGTCTTCCTTTAGAAGTATGTACATGCTTAAGTGGCAGAAAAGTCCTTGAATGGCTATTGTCAGATTTTCTGGACGCATGGCCCATCTCCTGTCTTTTATTTATTTATTTTATTAAATCATAGCAGTGTACATTAATACTATCATGGGGTACAGTGTACTGTTTCTGTATATAATTTGAAGCACTTTCATCCAACTGGTTAACATAGCCTTCATGTCTTTTTCTTAGTTATTGTGTTAAGACATTTATATTCTACATTTAGGGAGAGTCACATGTACCCTTATAGGATGAACCATAGGGGTGATCCCACCAATCACCTTCCTCTACCCATTCCCCCCTCCCCTCCCTCTCCCCTGTCCCCATATTCCTGGGCTAAAATTGGGTTATAGCTTTCCTATGAAAGCTATAAAATAGTTTCATAGTAGGGCTGAGTACATTGGAGACTTTTTCTTCCATTCTTGCTAAGGATATTTTCCAGCTCCATCCATGTAAACATGAAGGAGGTAAAGTCTCCATCTTTCTTCTAAATGTGGTTCAAAAGCCCTACGATATAGTCATTATCTAAAACAACAAAAAGTCATTATTTTTGCATATTAGACTTTTGAAGTTTTCTTCGTATTGCATGTTATTTTAAAAGTGTATGTATATTGGTCACAGATCCTGACGTATGGAAGAGAGAATGCAATTGATCTTCAAATTTCCCAGCCAACTGAACCAGGAAAGGGGTAGGGAGGAGGATGACATCAGCTAGTGGTGAAAGTCTTTACAAGCTGAGGATTGCTAACCTTTATTTAAGTTATTAGAGAAACATGGATAAAGCCCTTCCTAGCATTGCTGTCAGGGCCTGAGAAGGCACCTAAGTTTGGTAGTCTTAGCACAGTCTCTAATTTGTGCGTGTGCACAAGTGCGTGTAAAAATTAGGTTTGTTTTAATTGCTTCTATTGGATTCTCCTCCTAAATAATGCTTTCCAAAGTGCCTAATACAATTTCTTTTCAATTATGAGACTGCTAATGTTTTGTCTCTGGAACGGCTTTGAGGAAAAGAGAGAGAGAGAGCAAGAGCAATCTGGTGAGATAGCCGTTTGCTAACCTTTATTAAGACTTCAAAAACATTTGTATGTACACTTTCTTAATACTCATTAGCTCGCTGCTCCTGACATTTTACAAATCCTTGGATACTTGTTATCATCCCTCACATCCATTTTTATGATCTCTCAGCTGGAGAGAAGATGGTTTACCTGTTTTAACTACCTTTAAGCCCTTAGCTAATTAAGCAAACATAATTCCGAGGACTGAGATTTGCTGCTGAGTTTATTTAGAGTCTTTCACAATGTATCCATCCACTCAGGTTTTATAATACATAATGAACTTGGCAGCAGAGGGCTGTAGCTGAGAAAAGCACATTTAAGAGCCAGGGTGAATGGGGAGATGCAGGATGCTGCAAGGCCCATGTTTAGTTTTACTAATGCAGACATCTTTAGCCCATCTCTCCTTCTTAAGAATTGCTAGCAGAAAGCCAAATTGCTTGGCTTCCTTTTTAACTTTTGAACATCTCCTCCTGCATCTGCTTTTGGGGCTGGTAATGATCACAGTACAATAAAATTTTAACTTGAAAGGTGTTTTAAAAGTCATAAAAATCCGATGGTTCAGCCCATGTTTGAATCTGCAAAGATATTTCCACCCAAGGACTAGCTGGGCTCCTCTTGTGTTGGGGCACTCACTGCCTCTCAAGGAAGTTCATTCCACTTCCACACAGCTCTAGTGGTCAGAACATTATTTGCTATGCTGAGAAGAAACTTCCCTATTTATTTTTGTTCTGTTTTCAGTGGATAGACAAAAACATGTGCAATTTCTTTTTGTTTGTTTGTTTGTTTTTGGATGTATTTTTATAGTTCTGTCCTCTGCCTCTGTGCCAAATATTCCTGATGATACAAGTCCCTATATATGATTCTGAGTCTAGCCACCCTTCCAACCTCAGCTCTGGACATGCTGCAGTTGGCTGATAAGAATAGTAAAGCCACCATATTGAGCTTTAGATATGTGCTAAGTGTTTTATAAACACCATCGTTAATACCCACAATAATCAGAGTTAGGCAGTGTCGTCCTCATTTTATAAAGAAACCAAGGGTAAAGGCAAGTTGAGTGGCTTTTTCAGGTCTAGCAGTTGGCAGAGCCAGATTTTGAACTGATGTCTTCACTGATTCTAAAGTACACGTGCTTAACCCACATGATAATCTCCTCTACGAGGTGTGACAACAACCCTTTCACCCACCTCATAAAATAACCTGAGTGCTCCACGTCTGGTTTGAGCAATTCAGGGTGGAGAAAGGTTGTCATTTACCTTGTCCTACAAGTGATGCCAAAGTCAGGAACTGAGAAGGATGAGGCTAGCCAGAGAAACAAGGAAGGGAAATAGAGGGGCAAGATCATTTATAGAATGGCTATAAAAATGGTGCGTTTGGCCAGTGGGGAGGCAAGTCCTACATAGGTAATGGCTGAAGCAGAAAGTTAGCAGGTGAGCGAAGGGGCAGAGATGCTGTTGCCCAAATCCCCAGAATCACTCTGAGCAGAACCTCAGCTCTGAAGCAGATTCTCAGGCAGCGTTTCAGGGCCTGTGCTACAGTGTACTATGTGTCTGTCTGTCCTTTGCCTTCAGGATGAGGACAGTGCTGTCTGAGGGGCAAGACCCCAGCACACGGCTCTTGCCTGTCTATCCCTATGCTGGGCTCCTGCCAGCCTGATTTTATTCCACTTGGCTTTGCAGGGAGAGTGTGGTTGTAACCAAGCATATTCTGGGTACACCTGTGTCTTCTTTGAAAGGACACAATTTTCCCAAGAAGACAGGGACCTGAAAGTTAAAAAGAAAACCTCATATTCATAAATGTCCTTAACAGACAACTAAAGTTGATTACAGTTTAAAAAAAAAAAAAGAAAGAAGGAAAGTCTTAGTGTCTTTGGCTTATTTCTTAGCAGATTCTAGCGGCCTCTGAGTTAGAAGATATTGTTGCTAAAGGAATTTAAGAGACTGAGTTAAATCCTCTCATTTGTATGGGAAACTGTGGTGCTGAGATGAGAAACTTCTTACTCTGTGCTGTACACCCAGGTGGGGACTGAGACGGAGCAGCCTGTTTGATCCGGGTCTTCTGATGTCAAGACCAGGACTCTTTCTTTTCTCCTCTCACACTCACTGTTCTTGTGATCAAATGAATATTAACCGTTCTATTGAAATGCACTGACGGTGAACAGAGTTACAGGATGCACCGAGAGCTTGCTGTGGAACATAATGCAGAATTCAGGGACTGACACATCCTTCTTGGGGACGACTGCTGAAACTACAAGGGGGGATTTGTTGCAAGCTCATTCCAGCTGCATCACGATTTCCTGTAGTGCATGAGGCTGTCCGTGGATGGTGAGTCTGATTTCGGTCAGTTTTTCCCAAAGGGTGGGTGGTAGAAATTGGTATTTCAATCACAGGAAAAGGGAATCTACAAATATTCATTTAAAATGTGGTTCTCAAGCTTCCAAGCAGATAATCAACATTAGAATTTGGGGGAAGAGGAGTCTTCAAATGGATATTTGACAAATATACCAGATAAAGCTGACCCATAGTAAGGTTGGAGAGACACTTGTTTTAGTCCATTAGTTTATGAGGTTGGAAAATTAAGTTCATAGACTCATCCTAGAAAAAGTGCTCCAAGCCTCCTTTCTGAGTATCATTACGGTCACCTTCAAAGGACACCCCTTCGCCATCGGGTGATGGAATGAGTTTGTGAACTTAACCGTCCAACCATAGGTTATTATTTTTTTGTTGCCACTATGCCAAATTAACACAGGGACTTTTAGTGACTTCAAGCAACACATGCTTACTATCTTACAGGTGGCCCTCGGTGCAGGGGCCCTTTCATCACTGTGACTTCTCCTTCTGCCCTCACATATTCTCTGACTCTGATTGTCCTGCCTCCTTCTTTCCCTTATAGGACTTTGTGACTATGTTATCCCGTAACATCCCCTGCATCTCAAAATACAGTAAGTTACAAAATGCCATAAGTTGACCACTCAAGGGACTGTAGCAAAATATAGTAAGTTACAAAATACTGTAAGATGACCACTCAAGGGATTGTAGCAAAATATAGTAAGTTACAAAATACTGTAAGTTGACCACTCAAGGGATTGTAGCAAATTGATTAATATACAGAGGTGGTCAACATAAGGAGCCAGACCTACTGTACTGATATGTACATGTGGTGCATGTCTGTTCTATGAAAATTAGGTCAGCATAAGCATAACCAAACTTTCAGTGTAGGAAAGTGTCAACATGGAGGGTCTACTGTACTTGATTCAATCATATCAGCAAAGTCGCTTTTTCCATGTAAGGTAACATAGTCACAGGATCTGGGGATCAGGATGTGAATATCTATAGGCAGGCATTAAACTGCCTACCACACTTAGTCTAAACGCATTTCCTGAGAAGGAAACATCAGTACCAGTAGTGTCCTCATCCCACTCCAGGAGTCCACTTCCAGGAAACCCAAGGACTCCGAGGAGTATAGTTTGAGTGAAACAATGCTAGTGAATAGATTTACTTGAGAATCCTAAAAAAGGAAACTGATAGCATGCAAATTTCTCATGTTATCAGTTATCTGTTTGCATTTCTCTTATAGAGAATTTCTGTTCTCATTTCTCGTATGTACTCTTATAGCTTAGAAACAGATTAGCAAATATAAAATTCCATACAAATCTCTGAAAAGAATAGATGAGTAAATAATTGAATAAATAACATCAAAATAATGCATGCATGCATGAAGAAAAGAATAAATACTCGATGGTGTGATTTTTTTGTAGATAAAAAGAAGTGAGTGAGGGAAGGAGACATAATTAATTAATTTAGAAATTTAGAAAACGTCACAACTTCAGGTAGAGAAAATTATGATTTGATCTCCATGGGATAATGTGTTTGATTTTATAATCTGCAAACATCAGCCTAAATACTCTGAGAAAGAGCCAAAAGAACTGTATTAATCTGTCTTCTGCTGGTGATACAGAATATTATAGACTACCCAGTAGTTTAAGAAAAGACACTTATTTGGCTCATGATTCTGGAGGCTGTGAAGACCAAGATCTGGGAACTTCATCTGGTGAGCACCTTCTTACTCTTCATTGCACGGCAGAGACACCATATGGTGAGAGAGGGTAAGAGACTAAAAGACAAAGAGAAAGTGGAGGCCAAACTCATCCTTTCATGAGGAGCCCACTCCTGTAAAAATGGCGTAATCCATTGTGGAGGGCAGAGCTTTCTTGGCCTAATCACCCCTTAAAGGTCTCATGTCTTAAGGTTATAATATTAACAATTGTCTAATAGTAGCAATGAAATTTCAATAAGAGTTTTAAGGAAAACTCAAATCATAGCAAAGCCATTCCCTAAAGGTGGTCAGAAACATAAGTCTTGCCTAATGTGGTTGGATCCTATAAGAAATGTGGGCATCTTTGTATGTTGTTGTGGAAAGAACACATCACCTCTGAATCTGAAGGCAAGAAACTGGCTGTGCCACTAATGGGATTTATTCTCTGAGCAGTTCACCTTGTTTCTTTCATCTCTGTTTTCTCCTCTTCCCACTGAAAGAATTTGATTGAATTGTTGTTTCTGAGTCTCCTGCCAGTCTAGAAGGTCTACCAAGGTACATTGATGAGTCTGGGCTCTTGTTGGGGTGGGTTGTGGGGAGCCTCAGAGAGCTTAGCTGCGGCAAAATATAAAGAAGCAGGCTTAGAAGAATGTGGACAAAGAAAACAATTAAAGACCTACTTGGGGAAATATTGCAAAAAGCTGCCTAGAGAACCTCAGAGTAATTTTCAAGTAACACCCAAGTATTCCCAGGGATGCTTGGAGCAAGACAATGTCCTGCTATTTCAGAAATGAAAATATGTACTGTTCTGTGAACTTGAATATAGTCAAGGACATACATCATAATTGTGTGCAAAACCAGCCTTGCCAGGGTAAAGTACTTTCTGAGAACAATTCTTTCCTGGAACAAAGCTCTGTGAGGTGTATGGGCACATGTAGTACTTTGAATATTATCTCTATGCTAACATAAGGGTTCTTTTCTTAAAGTTTTGAAAGAATTAAATTTACACATTATAAATACTGTGTTTGGTGACAGAAGTATTGGAAAGTCATGAAGTATGTTGTGTTTTGGATATTATGGTGAATTCACCAATTTATTACAAACCTCACCTATTCACTAATACAGTTAGGAAAGAAATATTCCCGACACGGTATGTTCCTTCCATTGATTAGTTGCTGGGGCTTCAGAGATAAATAAGAGAAGTTGCCATAATTATATTTGTGAAGAAGGCAGGTCTAAAGAAGTTGAATTTCAATAAAAAAGTAACTGGTCATTCAAAAGTTTGTATGTTTTCAGGAGAAATGGAATAATCAGCCAGAACTTTTGAGCTCTTTGGCAGCCATATTTACCACTGCTGGAATGCCAGGAAGTAAAGAAAAACACTACCCCTCTTAACCTGGGAAATAACTTTGTGTACTTTGAAATGCAAGTTTTACCTGCCAGGGCATGAGTTCACAAAATATGAAGTCCCTAAGTCAGAAGAGAGACAGAGACCAGAGACAGAGACCTAGTACTTGGACTGATAGATTAGATGGTAGATCTACTTTTAGTTCTTTGTGAAATCTCCATCCTATTTTCCACGAGGTTGTATTAATTTACGTTCACACCAGTGGTGTATAAACCTTCCCTTTCACAGCATCCATATCAACATCTGTTGTTTTTTGACTTTTTAATAATGGTCATTCTGACTGCAGTAAGATGGTATCTCCTGGTGGTCTTAAATTGCATTTCCTAATAATTAGTGATGGTGAACATTTTTTTTTCATACATTCATTGGCCCCTTGTATCTTTTCTGTTGAAAAATATCTGTTCATTTATTTTGCCCACTTTTTAATGTGGTTTATTTGGTATTTTTTCCTTGCTATTTGTCTGAGTTCCTTGTTGAGTCGGATACTAGTCCTCTGTCAAATGTATAGGTTGTCAATATCTTTTCCCACTCTGTAGTCGTCCATTTACCCTGTTGACTGTTTCTTTTGCTATGCAGGAGCCTTTTAATTAAGTTTCACTTATTTACAAAATCTAACTTGTTTTCCGATTCTGTAGACTATACCTCCTTCCTGCTTTCAGATCAAATCTGGACATCCCTGGTTTGTCACATATCCTCAGCTCATCCCCAATTTAACCAAGTCTTTCCACTTCCAGAAAACTTCCAATGGCTTCCATTCCCTATAAGATAAAGTACAAAATCTTTATCAATGCCTAAAGACTCTCTGATTTGTCTTTTCCCTATTGTTTCTTTTAAAATTTTATTTAACTTTTATTTTTTTTTTAAATTGATACACAAAAGACAAAACAAAATAAAATAACAAATGCTGGGCAAGTATGTGAGGAAGGGAAACTGTTTCTTCTTGTCACTTCTGTACACTGTTGGTGGGAATAGAAATTAGTATAGCTGCTAGGATAACAGTATGGAGTTTCTTAAAAAATTAAAAATAGACCTATGATATGATCCAGTAATCACACTACTAGGCATATATTCAAAGGAAATGAAATCAATATGTGAACACTCTTGTGTTCATAGCAGCACTGTTTACAATAGCCTATCTAATCTTTCTTCATTATTAATCTATGTTGTGCCATATCTCAGTGCCCTGATTTATATCTTCCTTCCCATCTGGAACCAGTCTCTCCTTCAATTGTTTAATGAATGTCTTTTAAGGTAAGATTCTCTGTGAACTGACTTCTCTCTTGTCTTTGACAACCATCTTTGTGCCAACAATCACTCATAGAATGGAGACTCCTACCATAATAAATTTTCTATCCCATTATATTATTCTTACATTTTTTATCTATCTCTGCATTTATCTGTAAATTCACAGAGTATAAGGATCTGAAATTATTCACTTTTGTATTCTCATTGCTTGTGAGAGTGTCTAAAATATACCTGATGTTCAATATATATTCTTGAACAAATGAATGAATGGATAAGAATAATTTGACCCTTGAGGCATTAAATTTTTTTATAAAAATCAATTAAGGGGTATTCATTTATAATTGACTATTAATTAGGCAATTGATGTCCATTAAGTATATGCTATAGGTGTGAAATTGGGTCATCACTTCTGCAAACCATACATAAACCAACACAACTGACTTCATTTTCTTCCAAATGCCTAATGCTTTTTCATAGAAGCTGATCAATAAATGGCTATAAAATCGAATTTCTGCTCTACTTCTCTGGCAGGACAGATCCGTTGCTGGAATTGTGAAACTCTGCACTTCCCACACCTTCCTCCTCCTGAAGATCTAATTAGTTGGGTTTAGAGAGCCAGGTTCTTAGATAACATGAAAGCCCATGGCTGACAAAAGCTGAAGGAAAAGTAATTCCAGGGTCAACAAAGCCTTTCTGAGCCGAGAAAACAGGTGGTTTGTGGTCTAGTAACAATGCAGCACTGAATATAGGACATTCCTCCTCTCCGAAGACCCACTGGGGTAGAAACATTTAGGTGACCTCCTTCAGAACACTGAAGTCTTCAAAATCAGTTCCTTAACTAGGAAATCAGAAGTAGGTCTGGCAGGAGAGTACTCTCAGAGAGATCAATATTTAAGATACTTAAGCTGAAACCAAAGGAGAGCATTAGCTGTACAGGTAATTTAGACTCAAAAATTACAGTGAAAATAAAAAAGGCATCCAAGAGCAAACGCTTGATTCCTGGTTTCCAGCGTTGCCTCAGTCACCAGCTGGTCATTTATGTAACTGTGGAGCTTACATATCATTGTTCTGAGGCTGCCTTACTATTTGTAAAATAAAATTTTTTTAATCATATAATTTTTAACACCATATCAAATATTCTCCCAGTAATAAGAATTTGTTGATTATAACTATGGGACTAGCACTTGGCTAGGGATGGAGAGTGATAGAAAGAAATTCTCACCCTCAAGAAATAATCAGCTCTGTCCAGATTGGGGTTTAATAAAAGGAGAGATGGTTTGTTCATAATAACAAGTTTGAAGCCAGAAAGACTACTCAGATTAATTTTTGATTTTTATTCTCTTACATTATAATCTACACAAGAAGCAAGATACTTGGCTTTTAGCTCTCTGTTCATATACAGGTGAACAATATTGAACCAGGAGGGTGGAAATTTATATTTACAGCAGGAGGTGAGAGATGCTAGCTGGGAGGGCCTGGAGTGGGTGCATAGCTGAGCGGCTTGCACTTCCAAGAGAGCCCTGCAGGAATGGTGGTGACTCAATGGTGACTCAGCCTTCTAGAAATAGCCCTAGAAGATTAAAGCTGAGATAAGCCGCCTCTCCTCCTCCATTAAATTTTAAAAGACTGTGGCCAAAATATATTTTGGAAGCTAAAAAACAAAATACAATGAAATAAAAAACAAGCTTTCTTACTGGCAAGCAAGTAAAGGGAGCAGAATTGATAACTTAGGTTTAGAATATGTATAAAAGGATGGAAGTTGAAGATCTGAATTACTTAGGCAAATTGAGATCTGTGTGATCTCCATTTTCTTAATATTGATTTTGTGGTCTATTGTGACTGATGAAATCCCTGGCTGAATGCATTTTGGCTTGAAAAGAGTGCTGCTGACATAAATAGTTACCTGCAATGGTGCTTCACACGTGCCCACAGCGCATTCTGCTACTGAAATCAAGTTCTCAAATAAGTCAAGTAAAAAAAATTGGCAAAGGGCTTAAATAGATATTTCTCCAGATAAGATGTACAAATGGTCAAGAGATATATAAAAAGATGTTTAACACCACTGATGACCAGGGACATATAAGTTGAAATCACAACGAGATATCACCTTATGCCACCAGTAGGCTAGCTATTATTAAAGAATAAAAAAAAAAATGAAAGATAAAAATTGGTGAGGATGTGGAAAAGTTGAAACCCTTGTACAATGTTGGTGGAGATGTAAATGGGTGCAAAACGATATGGTAGGTCCTTAAAAGTTAAAAATAGAACTACCATGTGACCCAACAATTCCATTTTGGGGTCTTTATCCATAAAAAATTGAAACCAGAATTTCTGCTGTGTTCTCTGCAGCTCAATTCACAATTGACAAGATTTAAAAACAATCTAAGTATCCATAAAATTATAGATAACAGAAATGTAGTGCATCTATACAGTGAAATATCACTCAGCCTTAAAAAAGATCATACTACTGTGTTTCCCCCAAAATAAGCCCTAGCAGGATTTCTATGCATTTGTTAAATATAAGCCCTACCCTGATAATAAGACCTAGTGATGGGCGTGGCTATGCAGCATATCTGCATAGCCATGCCATGCATTTCGGCGTGGAGATTGAGACATCCTTTGAAAATAAGCCCTAGAGTGTCTTCTTGAGAAAAAATAAATATAAGACAGTGTCTTATTTTCAGGGAAACACAGTATCATATATGACAGGATGGATGAAGCTTGAGGATATTATGCTAAGTGAAATAAACCAGTTGCAGAAGAACAAGCATCACATGATCCTATTTATATGAGGTATCTAGATAGTCAAACTCATAGAAACAAGAGTCGAGTGGTGGTTGCCAGGGGTTAGGGAGAAATGGGGAATTGCTATTGAATGGATATAGGGTTTTAGTAATGGAAGGTGGCTAAGTTCTAGAGATCTGTTGTACCACACGGTGCCTCTAGCTAACAAGACTGTATTGTGCTCTTTCAACTTTGTTCGAGGTTAAACCTCAAGTGTTCTTGCCACAACTTAATAATAAAAAAGCACCTCTTTGAAAGCATAATTCTCAGGTGGTCTTCAAAGATTTTTTTTTGGTAAGAAGGAAGAAGTAAGTTAGAACAGAATAACATGAAAAAAAGCCCGTGAGTGGGCAGCTTGAGAGCGTACACAGCTAAAGAGCGGGAAACGTGAAATGAGAAGCATTTTTCTTCTACAGTTTTTCATTCAACAAAGGAAAGTGGATGAGTGACTCTCTCTTCTCTTGGTGTCAGAATGGAAACAGGAAAAGAGAAGGACTCAAAGGGATCATCGTGTTGCCTTTGAAAGGAAACCCAAGCCAAGATGTGTGCCTTTTTAGCTGATGTGAGCAAGGTGTTCCAGGGTTTTCTTTCTGGAGCAGATAATTGAAACCTAACTGTATTCCTAACATCTGGACGTCAAGTGTATCAGTTCTACAGTCATGTCTTTGATAGGAAAAAGAGTAACAGATCCTTGATAAACAAAATGGTTTGACTTAATCACGTTCTTGGAGTGAGTACTGTGTTTTTTCTGGCCCACGCGTCTCTTGGACACAGGTGCATTTGACTCCCACGGATACACAAAGTCCTCATTTCTTTAAGAGTTAGGGCATAGTGGAAGATGTGACTGGGGAGTCTCTGCTCTTCTCAAAGACAGCTCAAACATTCCTGTTAGATAAGAACAGTTTCTCTCGTTCAATGATCTCCTCTCTCCCATCTCTGCTCTGTGGAGTAGGAGTTGAATCCCATCTGCCAATTGAAAAGGTGTTACTCACCATAACCTCAAGTGCCGAGGTTACTTGTTTCCAACACCAGTTAAAAGCTTCGAGAGAAGAGCAGAGAACGATTATTATTGCATTTCTCTCTGCTTGGGCTGGAGATAATGAGCCCATTTCTGCTGCCCTTTCACATGCATAATGCCAATTGATGTCAAAGACAGCCTCGTGGTGTGCAGGAGCCGTTAGATCACATGTATCATCTTGAAAATAATAAGGACAAAAGGATACCTGTTTTTTTTTTTTTTAAACTTGGCAAAGAGAGCCTCTGTGGTTCCAAGCCTCTCTAGATGGTCCCAATTAAGAAGAAATAATTTTCCTGGAGTGGAGTGCCTGCCACTGTTTCAAGGTGAGCGTTTCATGAGGAAAGGAGAGAGCAGTTCCCGAGATGGTTTCAGGTTTCCAAGTCACTCCTCCTAGGAGACGTGATTAGCAAGAGTTAGCAGTCTCCTCGGAGATGGATCAAAAACACGTATTTTCTATATCTCGGAAGGGAAATGAGGAAAGTTAAAAGAAGAAAATAAAAAGGAAAAAAAAATATTTCTCAATTAGAAAAGGAGAAATGTTTCTTTTGGAAAGGACTTAACTCCTTTGGGCTTTCTGTTCCTTCTTTGGTTTGGGTCCAAATCAGTGCTTCCTAAACCTAGTTCATCACCGGTATAACTCGGGAAACTTGTTAAAAAAGAAAAAAGAAGAGGTTTCTGGTTTTCTTTCTGGGAGATTCTGATTCAGTAGGTCTGGGGTAAGTATAGGAATTCTCATTCTCGACAGTGATTTTAATAATTGTGTGTGTTTGGTCAATGTTTATAGATGATTTCTGGTGTCCAGAACACGAGATTTCTTTTGTCTTCTGTGTTCTCATGTGTTAAACTTTAAACGGGGCCAGTAAAAAGAGACCACGCCCTGGAACTATACCTAGCTACTGTCTTGGGTAGGCTCTAAATGGACAAGTTTCAGTTGGGAAAATGTCTACTCTTGCCTACAGGATATACTATTAAAAGTTATATTCTTTAGCAAGGCAGTGGAGCTGCCTGAAAGGTTAGGTAGAGAGGCCCCTCCCACAACAATTCCTGGTCATTTGTGTGAGTGCACCTTGTGGATTTTCTCCATTCTGCTTCAGCTCTGCTAATCTCCTTGCTGTTCTTCCAAAAAACCAGAAATACACCTTGCTCAGGGCCTTTGCAATGGCTGTTCTCTCTGCTTGAAGTGCTTTCCTATGGATCCAACACAGCTAACTCTCACCTCCTTAACTCTACTCCACTATAACCTTTCTAAAAAGGCCTGCCTGGTGTCACCTGTGGCAACGTCCTAACCTGGGCATTCCAGGTTTCCCCTAACACTTACTACATTGTGCATACAACATGATTAACTAATTTAATTTTTAATAATTATTTTATGATTCATTTGTATATATATTTTAGTCTGTAATATCAGCTCCACAAGGGCAAGAATCTTTTTCAATTTTATTCACATCCCAGCGGTCTTGCAAGGACATTGGATTAAGAACAACTAGTAATAAAAATGATGAGATTACCTAGGATATTTTTTTCCCCAGGATTTAAAAGGAAGAATCAGAGGACATATGTTATTCTCAGTTTCTCTTTTGGGGTTTTAGACCGTTGGGGAATCCAACTCTACTGTCAGCTGATCGTTTTCATAAAAGATTGCCATGAGGACCCCAGGTCTTCTAGTTCCAGGGTCTTACAATTCCTTTCCAGCTCCGTAGCATCTGTTTCTTTCTTTGATTTTCTTCTTCTTCTTTTTTTTATTTTTAGAGTCAGAGTCTCGCTTTATCACCCTCAGTTGAGTGTCAAGACATCACAACTCACAGCAACCTCAAACTCCTGGGCTTAGGCAATTCTCTTGCCTCAGCCTCCCGAGTTGCTGGGACTACAGGTGCCTGCCACAACACCTGGCTATTTTTTATTGTTGTTGTTGCAGTTTGGTCAGGGCCGGGTTTGAACCTGCCACCCTCAGTAGATGGGGCCAGCGCCCTACTCAGTGAGCCACAGGCACCACCCACATCTGTTTCTTTACCACCGTTTCGATAGAGTGGCCATGCCAGATGAGTCCCACCTGACTCTGTGGTCTTAGTTCCCCTCTGATATCACTCAGGGGAAAAATAATGTCAACAAGTCTCATTTATTATGTCAAGCACTGAATTTATCTCACAACAATCCCATGAGATAGGTGCTAATTGTTATTGTTCCCTTTTACAGACAGGAGAACTGAGGCACACAGAGCATTGCTTAAGGTAACATGATTTGGAAGCAGCAGAGCTGTGATTTGAGCCAGAGTTCAGAATTGTAACCACTGTGCTTTATTTCCATCTTTGAAAAGCAATGATTTTTAACTTGTCTGTGAGGTAAAGACATCTTGGGCATCATGTGAAAAATACTGTAACTATTGACACAGCAAATGTTTATATTGATCAAGGAACTTGGTTGCAAGCAAGAGAAATCACGTTTGGTTATGTGAAACAGAAATGGAATTTGTTAATATATGAAGTAACTCATACAATCTTCTGGACAGGTGGAGAATTAAACTTGAAGGCTCTATGAGCAGGCACAATGCCTGAGTTATATCCTGGAATAAAATACCTGCTGGGCATTGCACTCAGCACAGCTCCTGGGCACTGGCATCCAAATGGTCCTACCAATTCTCAGATACTGCACACTATGCATCACAGCTAGAACCACTGTTTCCTCAGCTCCCTGTGCAAGATGAATCTCTACAAGGTGGTCACGCCTTCTGGCACCTTTACCAGAGAAGATCCTGCATAGGCCCTGCTTATTTGTATTTCTAAGAAAGTCTGGGATGGTGCACCTGATAGGTAAAGCTTAGGGCACATGATTATACTCTGGATTCAAAGGAGTTGGGGAAGTGAGACTTCAGCATTTTCAAACTCTATACATGAATATTTATCATGCTTCTAGTTTCCCAGAAAATGAACCTGTTCCCTTCACCTTATAAAATTGGGGTGTCAGAAGACAAAAGGAAGAGATTTCCTGGCTGGATTGCTAAAAAGAATGACATCAAAGTCTGTATATTCGCCCAAATATGGCTACATTTTGTATATGTGATAGAAAGTCATAAGCTCCAAAAAACATGAGAGAAAACAGTATAAGTTGTCATAATAACACACGATCAGGTCTCTTGTCAGGTGGCATTTGAATGATAGAAGTGTTGCAGATCAAGATAGTTTTATGTACAGATTTTTTAATATTAATTAGGTGATTGATAAATAAGATTTCATTTTATTAGATGATCACCTGAGTTTGGCTTTCAGTTCTGTTTTAGGAAGAGCATAGTTTGAGAGCCAGCACTGAAGGAGAACGGAAAGAGAGGAAGGAGGGAGAAGCGCCCCAGAAGGAGATGAATGGAAGTAGGTCTTTTAATTTAATTTTATTATTATTATTTTATTAAATCATAGCTGTATACATTAACGCAATCATGGGGTACAATGTTCTGGTTTTATATACAATTTGAAATATTTTCATCAAACTGGTCAACGTAGCCTTCATGGCATTTTCTTAGTTATTGTGTTAAGACATTTAGATTCTACACCTAGTAAATTTCACATGTACCCTTATGAGATGCACTGTCGGTCCCACCAATTACCCTCCCTCCACCCATCCTCCCCCCCTTCTCCCCTTCCCCATATTCTTGGGCTCTAATTGGGTTATAGCTTTCATACGAAAGCTATAAATTGGTTTCATAATAGAGCTGAGTACATTTGGATACTTTTTCTTCCATTCTTGAGATACTTTGCTAAGAAGAATATGTTCCAGCTCCATCCATGTAAACATGAAGGAGGTAAAGTCTCCATCTTCCTTTAAGGCCACTTAATATTCCATTGTGTACATATACCACAATTTATTGATCCATTCATGGGTCAATGGGTGCTTGGGCTTTTTCCATGACTTAGCAATTATGAATTGGGCTGCAGTAAACATTCTGGTACATATATCTTTTTTATAATGTGATTTTTGGTCTTCTGGATATATGCCTAGTAGAGGAATTGTAGGATCGAATGGCAGGTCTATTTTTAGATCTCTAAGTGGTCTTTTTAAAGGGAAAACCCTTTCTCATGATGGTTATCCTGTGGTAAAATGGTGTTTTTTCTTTTGGCTAGATCCCTAGTCATGAGATTACAGGATCAAATGGAAGGTCTACTTTTAGCTTTTTTAGAGTTCTCAGTACTTCTTTCCATAGAGGCTGTAATGGTTTGTAATTCCACCAACAGTGCAAAGTGTTCCCTCCTCTCCACATCTGCAATATTGGGACTTTGTATTGTGGGCTATTTTCATTGGGGTTAGGTGATCTCTTACAGGGGTTTAGATTTGCTTTCTCTGATGGTTAAGGGACAACGTTATTTTGGGAGTGTTTTCTTGTGTATATTTATTGGCTATGCATCTGTCTTCTTCAGAGAAGGCTCTGTTCGTGTCTCTTGCCCACTGATAAATAGGATTGTTTGCTCTTTTCTCATTGATTAGGTTGAGTTTTCTGTAGATTCTAGTTACCACTCCTTTGTCAGAGTCGTAGCATGCAAAGATCTCCCATTCTGAAGGTTGTCTGTTTTAGTTATTGTGCCCTTAGCTGTGCAGAAGCTTTTCAACTTATGTCCCATTTACTTATCTTTGGTGTTGTTTCAGTTGCCAGTGGGGTCTTCATAAAATCTTCTCCCAGGCCAATATCATCAAGAGTTTTTCCCACACTTTCTTCTAGAGCAGTGGTTTTCAACCTGTGGGTTACGACCCATAGGAACTGTATTAAAGGGCTGCGGCATTAGGAAAGTTGAGAACCACTGCTCTAGAGTTTTTTTTAATCATTTCATTTCTTCAATTTAAATCTTTCATCCAGTGTGAGTCAATTTTTGTAAGTGTTGAGAAGTGTGGGTCTAGTTTCCGTCGTCAATGTGTGGCTAAACTGTTCCCCCAGCACCGTTTATTAAATAGATCTAACAAACACAAACAATGTAACCTCATTGTACCCTCTATTAAGCCAAAATAAAATAATGGTTATCTTATGGTATCATTGATAGATATTGGTGGCCTATAGAATTCAATCTACAAGTGTGTTTCATTTGGCTTTCATATGCCAGCATTAAAATAAATCTAGAGAATTCTCATAAAAATATGGATTTCTGGGATTTTTTTTTAAGAAATCAGAACTTGGTTTTCCTGAATGTGCTACATCTAGGACTTTCCTATATGCCTATGTTGGAACTAAGCAGCACACATAGTTGGGACTGAGTAACTTTTCCCCCATTTGGCCAGGCACCGCAGTCTCCACTCCTCCCCACTGTCTGCCCATAACTGATACTGTGTGCTAGTTTACTCACAAAGCTTGCTCTGCTGTTTATCTTTTAGGAGATAAATGTCTTTCTTCTTAGTCTGTATCAAAAGTTGGAAAATGAATGCTAGACTAAGAGTGTGTTTCAAGGAAAACAAGAGAAAACATATTTCTTTGTGGCAGTCAATTGCCTTTGCAAAGGTTAGGCTCTTACCACAGTTCTTACTTTGTATTTCTTTATTAACTTGTGAGGGGTGGTTTCACAGTGATTGGTGGCATCCATCAGAAGCTGGGACAGAAATACAGAGCAGACCTTCCCTCAGAGCCTCTGGTAGGAACCAGCCCTGCTGACTCCTTGACTTTGAACTTATAGTCTCCAACACTGTGAGAGAACAAGTTTCTAAATTTATTATGGCAGCCTTCTGAAACTAGTATACTCATTCTAGGAAGATATTTGGATGACTGTTGATTTAAATCATCTTATTTATTTTTCTAATTTTTCATGGTCAATAACACCAATTTATAGCCATAAGCCTTGTGATAGCCTTGTGCTTCTGTATCAGACTGTAACTTTGAGGAACTCAGGATGGAACTTTTCCTATCTATTCAAAATGTGTGGCTTAACGCCACTGTGTCTCATGCACAGTATCAATCTCTGAGCATTGCCAGGCAACCAGCCACATGCTCCCTCTCCACCAGGTGCACACACACCCAAATGTTAGGTGTTATTTGCTAATTTGAAAGACAGCTCAAACATACCTTTTGTCTGTACACGATGACAAAGGAAAGCTCTAAATTGCTTGCTGACCTTTTTAAGCAGGTTTACTTTACTGCTGAAATAATCATTCCCTGCCTAAAACCACTGCTTAGACTCCTGGGGTGTTACCACTCCACTCCCTTGGAGAACGTACCTGAGAGGTTTACTCATCTGAAGTGAATTGACTGGGTTATTTCCTCAGTGACAGCTTTGTTGTCATCCTAGAGCACGTTCTTAGATGCTGATGAACGTGGTAAAATCAGAGGGGCATTTTCTCTATGGAAAGAGACAACATAAATCTTGAAAAATGCAATTTGACTTTTTGTTTCATGTGAGACCTCTATTCAGGAGCTATCCCATTTGCTAAAGAGGAGAATTTTACTGAGGTCTGAGCTTGAACTGTCCTTTATTTAACTTTCTAAAATTCAGGCTGAGTGAGAGAGAAGTAAAAGAAAGGCTATGAGCCTCGTCATTCCTTAGCCAGACTTCACTCACTCCCATGATGTCATGTAATTATTTCTTAAATTATTTTATTATGCTTATGCCACCTTAAAAATGATTTAGGATGTCTTAAAATTTTTATGCTTTGCTTTACTTTCTCTGTATAAATTATTCAAATTATCATAAACTGGGCTCCTTTGAAGTGCGTGTGGCAATAGAGGGGCTGGCGTACCAAGAGAGAAAAACTTTTTGGCAAGATTTCCTTAGAAATTGAAATAGCTTTGGAACAGAACTAGATCATGATTAATGATATGTGATTATTGTCTGTTGCACTGTTAGAACCCTGGCTATATATATGGTATTAGAGAGGAGGAGCTCTATTGAGTATTTAGAACCAAACACCCAGATTATTTTTATTGAGTCATACACGTAGATCATGAATACATTTATGCATAGGTGGGGTACAATGTGTTGATTTTTTTTATACAATCTGATGTGGTTACAATGGACGTGGTTACAATCTGGGGTACAACGTGTTGATTTTTTTAATACAATCTGACGTGGTTACAATGGTGGGGTATACTGAATACATTTATGCATAGGTGGGGTACAATGTGTTTTTTTTTTTAATATAATCTGACGTGCTTACATCAAACCAATCAGCATAGCTTTCACCTCATTTACTTGATTAGTGTGTTAAGACATTTGTGTTCTATCTACACTTGACAGATTTGACTTGTACCCTTGCAATGTGCTCCACAGGTGTGGTCCCAGTTTTTTTTTTTTTTTTCATTTTTCCTTTCTTCTTTGATACACTCTTTAGTTTGGTTAAAGCAGGCTCATATTTACTTATGTGTATTTATATTTAGTTAGTTATTGTTAACAATCTAATAAGTATGCATGAACCTGCCACATACAATAAGCTTGGATCTTAAAACCAATCTCCCTCCAGCAATGTGGCTCACCTCTTTCATTCTCTCCTCCTGCCAAACACCCTCATTCTGAGTCCCATATTTATTCCTTTGTCTTCTTTTTTGTCATACCCATGGCCATTTCTAAAATATTATGTCTATTTTAGTTATTATTAGCTTCCAAATTAGAGTATAAGGCTTCGTGTCATTGTTTGAACCAGAGTTTCAATGAATATGATATGACTAAGATTGATTTTGTTTGTTGCATGACCCTGAGTGAGTCCAGTTAATTCATTTTAAATGTAATGTAATATTTTATTGGGTGAATATAGCACATTTTGTTTATGCAATCTCCAGTTGATGGACAATTGGGTTATTCCCAAGTTTTTGCTATTTTTGATAGTCCTGCTATGAAAATTGTTATCTTCTATTACTCCTCTAGAATGGATTCTCTTGTGTGTATAAGAGGAGTTGAATGGCTGAGTCTTGAGATTTATGAATATTCAACATTAGACAGTCGAGTCAAATTCTTTCTAGAGTTACTGTGCTTGTATTACTCTAAGCAAAATAGCAAAGGTCCTATAGACCTTCTTTAATAATTGTAATGTTCAGACTTTTTTTTAAAATTTTCAGTTGAAGTGGTATAGGGTTATCTCACTATAGTCTTAATTTTCATATCTCTGATATAATGAACTTCTCTTCACATGTTTACTGGGCATATAAATCATTTTTTGTGAAGGGTTCTATTATTTCCTTTGCCCATTTTTTCTACATCTTAATATTAATTTATATTATATTATATCCTCTTGATATTGCTTTTTTGTTCATTGTATATGTTGTAAACATATCATGCAAGTATATAACCTGTGGTTTTACTTTCTTTAAGGTTTTTATTCCTGGACAAAAATTAATTTTAACATAGCCTAATTTTTAGTTTTTAAATTTTTATAATAAATAGGAGAAATCTTTCTGTACCCCAAGAGCTGAAATATCATGCCCTATATTATTTAAGAACTTATAATTTTTACTTTTGATATTTAGGTCCTTACTTAATGTGGGATAGATTTATACATAATTGCATGGGAGGGGGGATTGAATTTCTTTTTTTTTTTCCTTTCTAAATTAATTTATTTTTCACATATCTTATGTCATATACTGTGTGCCTTGCTTTTCACGTGGAAACAAGGCAAATTCCAAATATTTCAAATACAAAGTTTCTTACTGTGGTTTAATGAAGGCCACACATCTATCAGATTTCTTCCAAATTAATCAGCAGGATACTGAAGGATTTTTTTCCCCATGAGAAAAAAAGTCAATATATATCCCCTTTGTGCCACACTTGAATATAAGCTCCTCATAGTAGGGTAATTTGTACAGAGTAGGAGTTCAATAAACATTTGAATTAATTAATTAGGTTTTCTCTTCTGACCTCACAGCCCCACCATATACATGTTATTAATCGTGTTTCCACCAGCAAACACAAGACCGCAGAAGCCCACCCCTGCTGGGGAAACAGACTCAAAGTCTAATCACCTAAGCAGAATCTCTTATTTATTTAATTTCTTTTTTGCTTTGTTTCATTTTGTTTTATTTGGGATTAATGTAAGGGTACGTACGATTCGGTTATGTTTTTAGTGTTTTTTAGGTAACAGGGAGTTGAGACATTCACGTAGGGCAAAAACTTGAGGGATAGTGGACTTTTCTACATGAATTTCATTTTATTGTATGTCCAGTCTACTTAAAATTGCTGACCCTGGGGTGGCACCTGTGGCTCAAAGGAGTAGGACCCTGGCCTCATATGCCAGAGGTGGCAGGTTCAAACCCAGCCCTGGCCAAAAACTGAGAAAAAAAAAAATTACTGACCCTGATAAGCTTATGTAACTGATCCATCACATCCAAGATCTATTCACACATGATCATTTTTATCTGTTCTTGCACTGCAATGTCTTATTATAGTTTTATAAACAATCTTGATACGTAGGAGTAGAAATGTTTCCTCCTAGTGCTTCTTCAGAACTGTCATGGCTATGCTGGGCCCTTTATCTCTCATACAAATATAGAATAATCTTTATAAAGTTCTATAGAAAAACATTGTTGAGAAGTTGTTTGAAATGGTATTGATCTTATAGATCAATTTATGAAGAATTGATGTTTTTATGATAGTAAGTCTTCCTGTCCACAAATATAGTTTGTATCTCTTTTGATTTGGTAAACTTTAATACCTCCTCCTAAAGTTATATATATATATATATATTTTGTTCCTGTAGAGACATAGAGTTTCTTTTGGAGGGACGCATTCTTATTTACTTGGTATTTATTTGACATGATTATAGCATCATCTTTTTAATCATGCTTTTTTGTTTTGTGCTTCTGTGAAATAAAAATGTATATGGCCTTGGTATGGTAAGCCTATATCCATCCACTTTGGTTAGTACTGCCTTTATTGCTAATGATTTTCTGTATATTTTTCTGGGATTTACATGTAAATGATAATACCTCTAAATAATGACAGTTTTAGTCCATTATTTCCACTTCTTGTGACTAATTTTTTGTTCTTTTAACTGTACCAGCAGTAGTGCTGATTAGATGTCATAAGTGTGCTTCAATGTCTTGTTTTTGATTTTCAAATCAATCTATAGAATAACATAATTTTTATAAATAATATTTATTAGGTCAAGCATGTTTCTCTTAATATCTAGTTGACTAAGAGCTTATTATCATGAATGAATTTTGCATTTTTTTTTTTTGGTTTAATAAGATGACTACATAGCTTTCTCTTTTGGTTTGTTATTGTGGAAAATTACATTGATGGATTTTAAAATATAAACTATTCTTGCATTCCTGGAATAAACTCAGTTTGATTTTTAACACAGTAGAAGTTTTCATGTGCTAATAGATTTAATTTTATTTATTTTTGTAGTTCAGGGATTTTGGCTCCATATTTATGAGTGAAGTAGGCCTTTTAACTATTTGTCTGGTATCAGCATCATGCTGGGTTTATTAAAGAGCAATTATCCCCTTTTTATTGCTTGGGAGATTGGGCGTGAAGATTTGTTGGAAGTTTGGTTGAACTTGACTTTTAAAGCAATCAGGGCCCATGTTATGTTTACAGATTTTTTTTTTTTTTGACCACTGCTTGAGTTTCATTACTAGCTATAGAACTATTGAATGTTGTAAGTTTTGGGGTAAATTACATTTTTTTTATATTTAAAGAACTTTTTAAAAAATTAAATGATAACTATGTACATTAATGCAATTCTGGGGTACAGTGTGGTGTTTTCATATACAATTTGAAATATTTTCATCAAACTGGCTAACATAGCCTTCGTATCATTTTCTTAGTTATTGTGTTAAGACATTTATATTTGATTTTTAGAAAGATTCACTTGTGCCCTTGTAAGATAAACCATAGAAGTGATCCCTCCAATCACCATCCTTCCATCCATTCCCCGCTCCTTTCTCCCTCCCCCTCCCCATATTCTTAGGCTGTTGTTAGGTTATAGATTTCATATGAAAACTATGAATTAATTTCCTAATAAGGCTGTGTACATTGGATACTTTGTCTTCCATTCCTGTGACACTTTGCTAAGAAGAACACTTTCCAGCTCCATCCATGTGAACATGAAGGACGTAAAGTCTCCATCTTTCTTTCTTGGCATAGATTTGTTAATAGTGTTCTCTCATATTTTTATTGTTTAAATTAACTGCATATATGCCCCTTGCATTCATAACATTGCTCCCAGTCCTCTCAAATAGAATAACAAAAGTCATTTATTTTGTTATATACGTCAACAAAATTGAAAGGATTATTTTAATTATATTAATTTTCCTTAAAAGAAGCAACTTTATCTTTTTAAAAAATTATGAATTTCTGTTCCCTTATTTATTTTCATATATTTTACTTGGATTTATTCTTGATTCAGAGTGGGTCACCTAACTTCTTAGGAATATTTAGTTAATTAGTTTTGAGGCTTTAAAATTTTCTGTTATGAATACTTAAGACCATATAATTCTTTAAACCATTGTGTCTGGTGCACTCCACCTGTTTTTGATATGTAATGTTGCCACTATCTTTTTAAGAAGGCTGTTACGATTTCTTTTTCTTTCTTTCTTTTTTTTAAATCAGAGTTTCACTATGCCACTCTCAGTAGACAGAGAGCATCACAGCTCACAGCAACCTCAAACTCTTGGGCTCAAGCGATTCTCTTACCTCAGCCTCCCAAGCAGCTGGGACTTACAGGCACCCGCCACAATGCCCGGCTATTTTTGTTTCAGTCTTCATTGTTTAGTTGGCCTGGGCAGGGCTCGAACCCTCCAGCCTTGGTGCATGTGGCTGGCGCCATAACCACTGTGTTGCGGGTGCCGAGCCTATCATTATTTACCAGGATACTTTTTATAATTTCTACTTGAAACAAAGTGATGAGTTTTTGTTTCCTATGATATACCCAGACAGGTACACCTCTAACTCTGTTTACTGATCTGTAAAAGTCCAACAATAATAGTTCACGCCGTGTAGCTTTGTCTTGAAGATTCATCAATGCGGGTGAATCACTCAACACAACGCATGGCACATGATAGTTCATAAAAAATATCATCTCTGATTATCTTTACACGGTGCCTTTAAACATCATGATATTTTTTCATAATTGGAGAATTCAAGGCTTGTAGAGTCAGTCTCAGCATGCTTATAGAAAATATGTTAAGTAAATTTTACATGAGCAAATATCTGATTTAATCACACATTAATGGAGAGTAAATGGTATTTCCATTAGGGCAGCCAGAGCTGCCATAAAAGAAAAAATAGAAGAATACTGATACCTGGGCATATTATTATATCAATATTTTCATAGTTTTACATGCCTCTCTCTGTATGTTTGAGAAAAAACTTTTGCTCTCTGTAATACAAAGTATCATCCAAGTTTAATAGCTATGTCCCAAAGAAAATAAAAGGCATCCCACACCATACCTTAAAGAATGCGACATTTTTCTGAACAATGTGCATTTTTAATTTAGCTTATCTGAGTACCTACAATCTGTAATCAGCAAGCAGAAAACTAGAGACTATGATGCTGGTAAGAGTTCAATACAAATTCACTTACATAGATTTAAGTTGCAGATTTTTTATAATAAGCTAGAACGTCTACCCTTTCTACAGATAGCTAATTAGTATTCTCCCTCTAATGTGAAAATGCCCTCCCTAAAAACAAGACCCCATTCTGGAAAGCAACCCAAAAAACAATGCACATCTTATCAGAAAAAAACAATTTGTTTTGTGAGTTTGGTTTTCCCTATGGGGATGCAAACTATAACTTTAAAAATATTTTATTTTCTGTAGTACCTTACAGTTTCAAAGGCATCTTCCCATCCCCAACTTGAATCCTCTTTCTTTCTTTCATTTATGATGTTAAGTTTTAGAATAGCTAAAATAAAAGTAACTGGAACGTGATGAATTGGTCATTTAAAAATATACGTTTATTTGGAATTCCATAATAGTGGCTAGATGCGCTGTGGGTAACAGGAATTTTCACAAGCATAATTGGTACTGGGAGATGAGTGTTGCACATCAAGCATCATTATCCAAAAAGATACTTGTAGTTTTTGTGTAGGTGACATTTGTGTAGCACATAGATAGCAGGTACAATAGACACACACACTGGTCTTCTAAACCTGTCATATCAAGCACCATAGACCAATGACTTAATGGAAATTTATTTTCTCCCAGTTCTGGAGACTAAAAGGAGGTGGATTTTTCTGAGGCCTTCCTCTTTGGTTTATTGATCGTCATCTTCTCCCTGAATCTATCCCTTTTCTTTCCTCCATCTAATCTATGTCCTAATTCTGCTTTTCCAGTAGGACATCAGTCATGCAGGATTAAAGCCCAATCCAATGATATCATATAACTCTAAATGCCTCTTCAAAGACCTGACCTCAAATTATAGTCATATTGTGAGGTTCTGGGGGTTAAGACTTCAACATAAGAATTTTGGAGAAGAATACAGTTCACCCCTTGACTCTATGTATGTGTCTATCTACTCTATTGATATAATATAGGTATCTGTATCTATCTATCTATCTATCATCTGTCTAATCTCAAACCACAAGACAACGAAGCAATTTGACAAGCTCTTTCATAAATACATTTTGCAGAATCTCTTCTTAATGTCTCTGAGATACTTGTTTTACTAATTTCAAGTCTTTCCTGAATGTGTCATTCCTAAAAGAACAGTGTCTATTTAATGTTGCTTATTTTAATTTTAGTCTTTGAGGAAAAAAGGGGGAAAAACAAAAAACACCCATCCAGCAGTGTTCTTGTTGGTATAGCTAGATATTGGACACTAAAATGTTATTTTACTAAGCAGGTTCTGTGAATATTTAGTTGTGTTTTTATCACAAGGGCACTAGATCTGGTCACCAAAAGTCCTAATTTATATATCTCAACATTCTAAAACTTTTCAAGTTCAGAGTGTACTTGGCGAAATGAATCCAGACAGAGCCTTCATAGAAAATGCTTGTGCTGGAGTTTTCTATTTAATTGTGAGAGAAGTTCAGTGTAGTCACATAAAAAGAACTGAAGGAGATAAAAAATATTTCTTAGAAATGTTTTCTTTTTTACCTTAGAACCACTAAAAGAGAAAGAAAAAAAAATCAATGTTTTCTCTGCTAGACTAAAACGTCTATGCACTGTAAATATGAACTCTTTAGAATAATGCAGAATGCCAGCTATTGAAATGCTTGTTATATTGGTTGAGAACACTGCAGAGTCATCTGAAGAGGTGGACTATTTTGTGGGGTAAGCCAACACTCTGTCTGTTTGAGGAATATGTTGTACTCTTGTGTGGAACACCATTAAAAAATAACAAACCAGATCAGTGGCAAAGGCTAAAATAAACTTCAGCAAGAGAGAATAAAGTCGGAATACTTTATGTCCCATGACTCCGGGTCAGTCAAATCAAAGTCTGCAAGGCCAAAAATTCTCTCTGGCTCCCTGGATATTTTCTTTCAGGCTGTGGTGTGGGTCTCAGTTGCCCACTAGGAGTGAATTATACTTTATACATTAATGTTTGTAGGCACAGGCAGGCTTCCAGGACTCTTGGTGATACTGGCTTTTGTGGGTCTCCTGTTGAGAACTGCTGACAGGTCACCTTGACTCCCTTACTAATAGTGTGTTAGGGATCTGCTGGTGTCATCTTTTCTTCTAGTTTCTGTTTGCAAAGTCAGATACTAAGCACCTTGAGCGATGCACCTCGCTCAGGCCCGTTTGGTCTCTCACTTTTGTCTTAGTGAATTATTTCCATATGAGAAGTGTGGCTGGTTGGAGGATTTGACTTTTCCCTGGGCACCACACCTTCTTGCAGAGGGCCTCCTTGATTGCTGGTTATCATCTGAAGGTTTGCCTGACCCCTTTCTTCTCGGTCTTAACATTTTCTCTCCTTCAGTATGCTCACAGCCAAGTGAACTAACCCCACTGCAGTAAGGGAGAATGTCACCTTGACAGAGCTTTAGTAGTTTTATAAGGGAGAGGTCACAGGTAGATATTTGTTGGGGATTGGGCTCTGGGATCAAGTGTTTTAAGGCAGGTCTTTTAATATATAACATTTGGTTGGGATTAGGTAACGTTCACAATGATTGTGATATCATATTTTTTATTTAATGGATACAGAAAGGCATTTGAAGGGATTTTGATTAGTAAACAATGGTTTGATAAATTACCTGTTTGGATAAGTGAACAGCCCATTGTTCCTAGAGCAGGGCTGTTTACCCAGATGAGCAAACTACTTGTTCCATATATTGGCTTTTAGGACATTTCTGGAGCTAATGGAGAAGTCGGTTATTGGTTTACAGCCTTATCTTCCTGGCCAAGAATCTCCTGGAACAAATGGGCAAGTCATGTTGACACAGTGGCTTCAGAGCTCAATCCTAATAGTGAAGCTGTGTGGATGCAGATAGCCTCAGTGCTCAAAATTAAACGCAGAGGTAGAGAAGACCATTTTGTTGTAAGTACCCTGAAACCACTGGGATAACATGTGGTTTGGGAAGAGTAAATCAGAAAAAAAGTCAATTCTGAGGTTGTTCTAGGTACCTTCTAAGATTCAAAACTAGCCTGGAAGTTCTTTGATTATGAGACATATATTTTTTTTTTTTTTTGAGACAGAGCCTCAAGCTGTCCCCCTGGGTAGAGTGCCGTGGCATTACAGCTCACAGCAACCTCCAACTCCTGGGTTCAAGCGAGTCTCCTGCCTCCGCCTCCCAAGTAGCTGTGACCACAGGCACCAGCTA
>CAUYTI010050773.1:0-12019 GCA_963575145.1 Galago senegalensis | reverse complement strand
AAGGGAGTGGGGAATGGGTGGAGGGAGGGGGTTTGGAGGGATCACTTCTGAGGTTTATCTTATAGGAGTACAGGTGAATCTTTCTAAGAGTAGAATGTGAACGTTTTAAAGCAATAACTGAGAAAATGACATGAAGGCTGTATTGACCAGTTTGACGGAAGTATTTCAGATTGCATGTGAAAACCCCACACTGTACCCCAGAAGTGCATTAATGTACATAGTTACCATTCAATAAAACAAAACCCTGTTTGCTGATTTCTCAAGACAATAATGATGATGATTCCTATTTGATTTCCAGTTGCCCCATTCTATGTAGTTTGGGGACTGTTTAGGAAAAAAAAATACACACACACATAGTATAAATCTCACTCAGTTCACTTCTCATTTTCAAAAGTCAAGTGCCTTCCTATTTTTGCCTGCTACTTTTGAGTGTTCTGCAATAAGAATTATTTTTTTAATTTAGTTGACTTTTCATAACATAGGTTTGAACTTCATGAGTCATATATGTATATATACATATCAGTTTTATTCATCCTTTGCCACTCCCTAAGACAAGACCACCCCTTTGTTCCTTCTCTTCTTCACTCTACCCAAGGTGATGATGATGAGGATGAAGACCTATTTGATGATCCACTTCCACCTAATGAATAATAAATTATTATCACTTTTTAGTGATTTTCTAAATAACATTTTTTCTCTACCTAACTCTATTGAACTAATACAGCATATAACACACATAACTTATGAAATACATGTTAGTAGACTGCTTATGTTATCAGGAAGGCCTCTGGTCAACAGCAGGCTATTTGTACTTAAGTTTTGGGGGATCAAAAAGTGTATATGGATTTTTGACTCCCCTGACTCCCAAGTTTCTTATAGGCCAACTACATTTTATTCAGAGTTTTCATTATGTCCATAATATATCCTTTTCTTGGTATAAGAACCATAATATATTTCTCTCTTATAAAATTATCAGGGCTAAGGATTTATATCTACAAAGGAATAAAGCTATAGATAATATTGAAATTATTGTTTCTGCTTATACTGATTTTCCCTAAGGATGTAATTAGTTTTTCTTTATTTGTTTCATTTATTAAGTTATACTTTTATTAGCAAATATCAAAAATCACATGTATCCTATTATACTAAAACTGTTCTCAAGCATTAGTTCTGTTTAACAAAGATTCCCAGAGTCCTGACACATTGCCAGTCCTTAGGGGAATAGAAAAGACCAATCATATCTGTCATCAAGGATGCTATAGTTTCTCTCTCCCTTGCTCTTGTTCTCACTCCAGCTTTCTCTCAGCTTATATTTTTAATATATGTGCTATATTAATATTTGTAATACATACATAATAATATACTTATAAATGTTACATTTCTATTAACAGAGACTCTGTAAAATTTAAGAATTGGAGGGTAAATGATCACTGTTTTATCACTCTATTTCATTGACCAAGTTCAATGTATACATTACCTTTCAGCATCAGTCCATGCAAAAATTCTTTAATATAGCATCAACAATAATGTACATACCATTTTGTATTCAGTACAAAATAAATTATGAGATGGGTTTGGTATCATTTTGGCTATTTAAAACAGATATGTACTTACATTCTTGAACTCTGAAGTATATACAATACTTGACCCTAATTTTGATGTTTTTAATCAAGGCATGAAAAAACACTTGGAAAAATCAAAATATTAATTAAACAATAAATCATTATTATGTTGGGTCTCATTTCACTTTTTTCCTTGATAAATCATTAGGCAACTGTTTCACTTTAATTCCTACATTTAGGTATACATACATGAAAAAAACACTTAAACATTATCTCTTATAGAGCCGAATATGCAGCCAACATAATTTTTTAAAAATCATGATGATTTCATGACATACAACTTGCTGTCATCAATACTACTAAGCATTTACAGATTATTCGAGTATACTTAGACTGTACTATCATTTAAAATCTTTTGAGTAATTATGACATTATGTGTTGTTTGAAAAACAATATTCACTTATTTCCTGTGTCAACACCATGATGTTCAGCTGAGGAAATTGAGGCATAGAGAGGCTTAAGAAACTTGCCAAATTTTCACTGTTCAGAAATGGCAGAACAGGCTTTGAACCTAGAATTCTGTTCCCCAAACCATCAATCAAGAGGTGGGGGCATATAGTATAAACTGTTTCTGAATAAGGAAAGATAGAGAAGTTTGAGATCAAAAAGAAGGGAAGAAATAGAAGGGAAGAGAGGAAAGAAAACCAGTCCTCAGAGAGTGGGCAGAAGGAAGGAACTATCAATAGTACCAGACGCTGCAGATAGACTGATCAAATGGAAATAGGAACACACCTATCGGTTTGGCAATTAAAAGGGACTTTCATCAGAAGAACTCAGCAGCGTAGCGGGGGCAAGTGTACATAGCAGAAAAAATGAGAAATAAATGGGGTGACAACATATAGAGGGCACACTTCTGAAAAGTTTGCATGGACATTCATTTAATGGTAAACAAGTGGACAAGCGTATTTTGTTTTGTTCTTTTTGTGGGCGGGGGCTCATTTGTTTTGCATTTTAGGATGAGAGAATGTTAGTATGTTTATGGACAAATAGGAAGCACCCTGAAGGCAAAGAAAGACGGATGTAGATGCTTGATTACAAATAATTTTTACAGACCATCAGAGCTGCCTGACAGAAAGCAAAGCAGAGGAAAGAAAGCATTGGAATGGGAGGTGTGAAAGCAGCTTCACTTGCTCTCCCCTGTGTTTCTACATGTGGCCTTGCCCTGGCTCTCCAGGGAGACCCCTGTTGCATAGTAAAACACTGCAGATGAATCGCCATCATTTCCATTGCTCTGACAGAGCTGGCTGCTGATAAATTAAGTGTGAATGAATCAGATACAGATGGACCGAATTTTCCTTGAAATAAACATGAATTACAAAACTGGAAGAGGAAACATGCCCAAGGAAAAATCATTTTTTGCCAAGTGAACATTGTTAGGAATGTTAATTTTCCAGCCTGGCTAGATATTCCCACTCATTTCTCAGCCCTCCTTTCAACCTGCTCCTGATTTGTCTGGGTAGATGACATGTGTCAGCCCTCCGGGACCTTGAGAACTGAGGGAAACATGGAGGCAGGGACTTCTGGGAAGCAATGATATGAGACTTGTGTGGACATTTATTAGTCAGCATGAGATCTGCGGGGATGCTGGTGAGAAATGCCTCTGGCATGCTTGAAGAACATCCTCTGCCTTTAACTACACAGACTCAGTCATGGCAACATGTCAGGATGGAAAAATCCATGGGCTTCAGAGTCAGGCCGAGCTTAGTTGGAAATCTGCGGAACACCATATATTCCTTCTGCGACCTTAATGAAGCAACTTCACCTCATAAGCCTTGATGGCGTTACCTGGAAAATAGGAATCACAAGTGTAATCTATCTCACCCAAATAGTAGGCTTCCGTGAGGCTGTGGGTACACATAAGGGTATGGAAAGTGTCTGACAATAGTCACATAATCAGAAAGTAGAAGTCCATTTCCACCTAGAGCAGTAGTTCTCAACCTTCCTAATGCCACGACCCTTTAATACAGTTCCTATGGGTCGCGGCCCACAGATTGAGAACCAAGACCTAGAGGGAACCACAGGGACCTTCAAAATTATCCAAAACAGTAGAGCAGCCTAAGTGTCCTAAAGCAGAGACTTTCCAGATGAAAATCAGGATCATATATGTTTCCAAACCTTCTCAGGTGATCTTGACAATTGGCTACATTTAAAAACCACTGGAATAGAGGCCAGGAGAAGGGAAAAGGCTTACAGACCCTCGGTGTAAGATGAGCTCCCCTGAACTCGCTGCATGCCCTCCACATTATTTTGTGCTTCTCTTAGTTCTCAGCCTTGTGAGACCCAAGCAGTTAACCTGCACCCCAAAAAACCCAACCATTTAATTATAGTAAAATTAAAATGCTGATTCCAAATGGTGATGTGGCCTTTTGTGAAAGATCTTCTCAGAAGACAGAGAAGGAGTATTTGTTAAAGGGAGCATTGGAATAGCTGGTCCATTTATACACTGGCTCATTGCTTATAGTTCTTTAAAGTGGAAAATGTAGCCTACATCTCAAATTCCTAAAGTGTTCTTCAAAGGTGGTTCTGAGGGATGAGTGAGATAATGCAGAGAATTAGGCAACACGTTGGCATTTAGTAAATGACTGCCTGGGTAACATTAATAGCAGTGTTAATAGCTCAACTAACAATTTCAGCTGGGACTGACCATGTGACAGGGTTCCAGAGTTGTAATCAGAGATGGCAGGGAGGCTTCTGAGAATGGTCTGTAAAGGGGAGTCCATTCAGCCAGCATAAACCTTTCATGCTTCCCTCCTTTCTTGTCTAGATTATAACTACAATGTTAGAAGTGGAGAAGTCATTTTAGTGGGAACACAAGCTAAAGGGGAGCTGAGTGAAAAGAGCAGAAAGAGTCTGGGGCCCTATTGGCACCCCGAAATAGCCATAGAAGCTCCCAATTGCTTGCTCCTAGATTTCTTCTTACATATGAATAATAAAACTCTTGACTTACTTATGCTACTTGTTTTAGAGCATCTGTTACTAAGAGCAAAGTAATTATTGATATTTGAGCTATAGAACTCCACAGAAAACTTTGAGTTCAGAATTCTGTAGGAATGACTTGGCTGTAGAAGTAGAGAGCAGCCCTCCAGGTCCCTGGAGCAGCTATTTCTGAGGCCTAGATGAGGACAAACGAGAGCCAACCTATCTGCCCCAGGTTCACTTAAGGTTGAAATGCCAAGGATCCAGGAAATGCCAAGGATCCAAGGTCAGGCCCTGGAGGCTGGTGTTGGCATTGATACTGGGAAGAAGAATGCAGTATTCTCCCCTCCTATCCACAATTTCAGATACCTGCTGTCAATCATGGTCTTAAAATATTAAATGGAAAATTCCAGAAATAGACAAAACATAAGCTTTAAATTTTAGGTCATTCTGAGTAGCTTGGTAAAATCTCACAGTCCTGTTCCATCCAGGCCAGAACATGAATCATCCCTTTGTCCAGTGTCTCCATCCCATCTACACTGCCCACCAGTTAGTCACTTAGTAGTCGTCTTGGTTGTCAGACCGACTGTCACGTTATCACAGGGCTTGTGGTCAAGTAATCCTTACTTTGCTTAATAATAGCACCAAAGTGTAATGAGAGTGATACTCAAAATTCAGACATGTCAATGAGACTCCAGGAAGTGCTTCCTTTAAGTCAAAAGGTGATAATTATCTATCTAATGAAGAAAGAAAAAAATATAGTATGCTGTGGTTGCTAAGATCTATGGTGAGAATGAATGTGCTATCTACGAAATTGTGAACAGTGGATTGTTAAAATTGGTCTTATTTTAGTATTAGTTAGTGTTGTTAATCTCTGGCTTTGACTACTTCATAATTTCAGCCTTATCCTAGGTAGTATGAATATTGAAAAAAAACATAGTATGTATAGAGTTCATTGCTATCTACAGTTCAGACATCCACTGGGGGTCTTGGAACCTAACCCAACTTATTCAGGGATACATGAGAACCACCCTACCCACTGGGGCTCAAGGGAGACACAACAATAGGATAGAACACTATGCTAGTAGGGTGATTATGGTGTCATGAAAGGTACCAGATGAGAATGATCTCCAGTGCCTAAGAAATTGGGAGAGGCCAGATACTATATTATAGCTTTCATACTCTCAAAATCTATCCTGTTGAGCAACTTCCAGGAGAGGCCAATGGCCCAGCATGGGTCAGTGCATATTATTGTGGGACAAATGTGGCCCTTGGTGAATCAGATGGGAATCTTGGTCTCACCACCTACCAGAAGACCCAAGTGATACTGTCCCTTTAGATTATAATTTTCTCATCTCTCAATTAGCATAATAATGGTTACTTTGGTGGATCATTGACATGATTATAGAAAACTATTTGGACAGATATAGTTAGATAGAAGTATATATACATATATAGTGCCTGATAAATATTAGTTATCACTATCTTTCATTCTTATCTCAACAAACCACTCCAAGTGCCTACTATATGCCAGGTATCTTACTAGATGCCACAGGAATACTAAATATGGTCTCTGCTTTTAAGTATTATAGAAAATAGTCACATCCTCTACAAAACAAAGGCACTAGTCTCTTGAAATTACATTCCAATCAATCCACTCCTTTGCTTAATTTTTTTTTGAGAATCACTATCACTCTTAAGATAAAAACCCAAAATCCTTAGTATGACACATAAGATCGCATACGATGAAATCTTTGGTGACAAAAAAATATTCATCTTATCTCTAGCTTAACTTTTCTCTTTCCAGTCCAGCTGACTGGTTTTTTGTATACAGCATATTTTGATCCTTCAGACAATGTCTGTCTCTCACGAGATCTGAGCTCTGTTTGGTCTGGAAATCTTATCTATTTCTCCACCCACCATATCTCCCAAACTGAGAGAACTTTCTAACTTCCTGACAGCAAGGAAGCTGTCAAAAAATAGGCATTTTATAAAAGGAAGGAAAAATGACAAGTGAGAGCCGCGCTGTTGCATACCATTACTCTGTGTAATGGGAAGAAAGTACAAAGGGTGAAACAGCAAATTCTGTGTTCCGTAGACGAAGCTGGAAACCTTTGAAAATAGGAGGACAGTCAAACTTGGCTTTAAAACAATGGGTGATTTATCCAAGCAGAGAAGCATGGGTTTGTTTGTGTGTGTGTATAAAATCCCAGGGTTTCTGTACTAATTGCCCATACTTTATTTCTCATATGTAAAACTCACTAGTTGATACCTATCTTAACAGAGGAGGTTATGAAGGTCAGCCCAGGTATATAATGTAAATCTCTGCAAAAGCTATTTAAGGTATTATGATCAATATATACCCCTCCCAGGGATCCTGCTTTATATTATGGGGATCTTGACAATGGAACAGCTTTAAATAATAATAATCATAGTAAGGAGGAGGATGATGAGGATAAGGAAGAGGAGGAAAAGGAAGAGGAAGGAGAAGAGCTTTCTTTATTTTCTACCATTTTCTACAATCAAGTACTTAGCGCTTGATATGCAATATCTGTATCCTATTTAAAAAACCCTCATAGCAGTTAGTATTTTCTTCATAGATTGAGAAAGTAACTTCCAGAGAATTTAGATGTCCTTTACCCAAATCATAGAACAGTGAAATTCAAAAACAATCGGTATCAACAAATATTTATTATGTACCTACTGTGGAGCAGTCATTTGTTCTATGTGCTAGTAATGCAATTGCGTATTTAAAAAACAGATATTCTGCCTCCATGGGACATGCAGTCCACTGGGACGAAGCCTACTGTGGAGACAGGGCTGATGCTGACCTACAGCAATGAGAAGAGGGGCTTCTCTTCCCCCACCTCGCCACGTTACTCTAGGTGGATAGCAGCTCATTGCAATGCCTGCAGATGTCTTGCTGTTTCAGCTGGTACTTAATATTTTTATGTCATGAAGCCAGAGTCTAGAAAAAGAGAGGAAGAGGAGACTAAAATGTCCATGTGGTCAGGCTGTCAGCAGGACAACATCTCAGGTTCTATTGTCCAAAGCAAGACAGCATAAGAGAGCTGGAGTTGGACCAGCCACTTCAGGCCATGTCACATCAGTCTGGGACATGTTGGTATTCAGTAAATATTTGTGAGCTGTCATGGAATCAGTGGTGTGTTGGCAGCTCACAAGAGTCAACTGTGGCCATTTCCTCCCAAATCCACATTCAGAAAAATAGACCACTGGGAGAGTATTTTTGCCACAGAAATCAGGAAATACCATAGATCAGCCCAGCACCAGCACCCTGATCTGGTTGTTAAACATTTGCCAGGACACCATGGGGGAAATAGTGTCTCTCTGAGTCGTAGTCTCCCCATTTATAAAAGGAGTAGAGAGATGAGAGATTTTAAAACCCTTAGAAGCCCCAGGCATTACAAATAGCCATGGTATGGGGCATGGCGCACTTGGACTAAGTTCTGGATGCTGCTTCCCATTGCCCTGGGCACATTCAGAGAACTATTTGCCTCCATGAGCCTTAGTTTCCTCCTACGTAGACTAAAGCTGTTAAGTCCTACATGATGAGGTTTTTTTTCAAACATCAAAGGTAAACATGTAATACGTGGGGAAATATAGATCTAATAAGTGTTAGAGTCACTCTACTCATCTTATCTTCATGAAATATGAAGAAAAGAATAAGTGGATACATGAACTTTGAGTTTTTGAGTTTTTATACTCCTTTTGTATTTGGATTACCGTTTTAGTCTTTTTGGTGTTACCTAGTAAATATCTTTATTTACTTTGCTATCATTTTTCTTACTATTTGCTGAATAGAATAAACATGAAATAATATTAAAGAGGACAATGATATTTTAAGCATATAAGGCAATGATATTATAAGCATACTCTATTAAGCATATAATAACAATTATATTAAAGTTCTTACCCTACAATGATGGTATGTTTAAAGAATGTCTAGAAAACAGTCTGAAGCCAGTTTTCTTTGGAAGGGCCAAGTAAATATGCATTTATTCAACAGCTACTCGGTAATGGGCATTGTGCTGCCATGTCACATATTTGGCTCATTAAGCCATCCAGGAAGATAAGATCTTCCTATACATGATGTTTCAAGAGAGAAAACATTCTTTGGCCATCTGCAGAAGTGTTTTTCTACCACCAGGGAGCAGTAAAGAGCCACTATACAGGATTCTGAAAACTCCAGCTCCCCACTACCAGATAATTGCAGTGCTCATCAGATACAGCCTGATGGTAAATGTTGATTGAGTAAGTCTTGGCTGGCCAACCAGTCAGATGAAGGGAAGTGTTGAAGGGAAGCCCCTGTGAGCTAGAAAAACATGTCACCTCCTAGTTTAGGCATATAGTTCATAGGAGCTTCCAGGAGATAAATAATCAGGGATATAATTTTCCAAGTGAGCAAGGAGATAAAATATTCCTGCCAGTACTTCTTAAAGAAAAGGAGATGGAGATTCAGAGATGAGCAAAAACTTATCCAAGCTCACCCAGTGAGTTGGCAGTATAAGCTGTTCACACTGTGTTCTCACAAAATCACCTGTTGATAAGTAGATACATATATTCTGAAATATTGCTATCTCTCTTATCCTGTTTTGTCAAAGAGGAAACTGCAACTTTTCTTGGTGGTGGTTCTTTCCATCCTGGGACTCCACAGAGGTCCTTACACATAGTAATAGGTTTATATTGTTATTAGAAAATACTGAGAAGATTTTTTTTGGACAGAAAGGTGGGTAACATGTAAGGGAGGCTTATCAAAACAAAACTTAAATATCATCTTCAGGAATCTAATTTTGATCACCACTGATAAAGGATCTTTTTCTTCTGAATATTGTACCCAGAGGGGACACGAGTTGGAGGTCAATGCACTCATTCCTTCTTCTGTCTTTCATGAAATATTAGGCAAATCACTAGAGCTCAACTCTGCATCAGATTCTATCTTACAAACTGACATCAGAGATTGAAATAAGATGTAATGCCCTATAGATATGAGTAATGTACACTTCCTCTTCTCAGCAAATTCACAGTCTAACGGCATGTCCCAGCAAGAACCTGGGTAATTGAAATACAGAATCATAAAATTGACTGTGGTGGGATATATGCCAGTGATTACATTTTGTTTTTCCTTGTGTTCTTCAGTAAGACACATGCCAAGAATCCACTTGTGATTCACCAAGAACAGTCTCTCTCAGAAGGGGAAAGGAACAAAGCAAGATACTTTAGAAATATAAACACACATCTAGATACTTTAGAACCCTTGGTGGGCCTGCATTGGAAAGATAAACCACTCTTGTGTCAATGAGATTAGAGTCCCCAAAAGGGAGCTGAGAAACTAAGGGCAGACCTCCTGGAAGGGTGGGCTTGTAACTTCATTATAAAGGGGAAAAGGGCAGTCTGATCTTAAGGGCATGAAAAATTTGCCTGTCTGCTTGTTTATTCCAAGAAGGGAAAGGCATGGGGATTCCAGGTTTAGAATTCCATGTGGCCAGAGCAGTATTCACGAGCAGAATGAGGCCCCCAGCCTTCCTTACTGAACTAAAGAATAGTCAGAGGTTATCTTAGAGCCCTTGGGAAATACTGTCAGAGTAAGAGTTTCTTGGTTTTTGAAGAATGAAATCCTTAGATATGTGGGCCACTGAATGAGGTCTCTATCCCAAAGTAGGGACCCACAAGGAAAAAGGAGCTGAAGAAGTACATAGGCGTGACCCTGGCACTCCTGATCAGGTCTTTATGACTCTTTATGAGGGAGACAGGACAGGGCTATTCTTTGATCATTCCACAAGGAGTGAGTGCCAGGACACAGGGTGCCTCTCAGAGACCATTGGAAGCCAAACTAGCACCTACAGGTGAGAAAAGCAAATTGCTTCTTCTTCACGCTTTCCATCAGTTTCCCTTTCTCCCTTCTTATTGCCTTTTTAACCCAGCTTGGCTACAGATTCTGATTTTAAGCCTTATATTTCTATTGTCTGAGGCCAAATGTCAGTACTTTTTTTTTTTTTGGAGTTTTTAGCCATGGCTGGGTTTGAACCCACCACTGCTAGCATATGGAGCCAGCGCCCTGTTCCTTTGAGCCACAGGCACCACCCAAAATGTCAGTACTTCTATGTAACAGACATTACAAACTCTGTCCTATCTAAATGTTTGGCGAAACATAAAACCCAATTCCTTGAGAGACCTAAACTACTATTCACAATCTGGCCCTCAACCTTCCCCAGTTTCATGTCTGATACTCAGCCCATGCTGCCCAATTCCTGATATTATCCAAGTCACACAGAATATCTGAATTCTTTGCAACCATCTTGTGCATACTGAAATCCAGTGCTCCAAGACTCAGGACATTTCTATTCATATAGAAAACAGTTATTCCCATCACCATCTCTATTACTGGAAAATTCCTATTCATCTTTCATATCTAGGCTTTAGATCTCACCACCTCCAGGAAGTCTACCCTGACTACATCAAATAGCATTTGATTCTGTTTCCTCTCTGTGTTTTGATTGCATGCTACTTTCCTCCATAGCACCTATCACAGTGTATTGAATATGCCTTGCTATTTACCTACCTTTCCACCAGAGAAATAGACTCTGGGTTATCTTACCTACTATCCTCTCTCTAGCACCAAACATAGCATTTGACAAGTGATGCATTCCCAAAACGATTGAATGAAAAAATAAATGACTCAATAAATGGTACAGATAATGTGAGAATTTAAAGGGAGAGGCGAGGAAAGGTATGGAAACAATGCTGGGGTGCAGCACACAGCCAGCTGTTTCTATGGCAGCTTGGGACTCCTCAGTTCCGTCTCAGTGTCTCAGTCACATTCCCACACTCTGCCCTTGCTCAAGAGGTCAAACAAGGTTTTCCCAAGCAGGGAGCCCATTTTCCTCTGGAAATCACTCACTGCTCCTAGTTTGCATTCTTTTGCCTCTGATGTTGGTGGTGAAGCCAGGAGCTTCTGGAATCTCTATTAGCCCCAGGCTGTGTGAATGAACTTTGGGCCAGGGTTTCAGCTGGGCAGAATGCCCCTGGTGGGAACAGAGCTGAAAGCATGAGGAGAAAGTCGGGGGCATTTTCTCTCACTGTAAGCAGACACAGGGGTCAGGTGTAAGGAAAATGAACATGAGTCAAATATGTGTTGAGTCCCTCAAAGGCAATGGGACATTAGAAAAGTGAACTTAATGGCTCGGCACCTATAGCTCAACCAGCTAAGGCGCCAGCCACGTACACCTAAGGTGGCGGGTTCAAATCCCCAGCCTGGACCCGCCAAACAACAATGACAGCTGCAACCAAAAAAAAAGAAAAAAAAATAGCCAGGCGTTGTGGCGGGTGCCTGTGGTCCCAGCTACTTGGGAGGTGGAGGCAGGAGACTCGCTTGAGCCCAGGAGTTGGAGGTTGCTGTGAGCTGTGATGCCACGGCACTCTGCCCAGGGGGACAGCTTGAGGCTCTGTCTCAAAAAAAAAAA
>CAUYTI010050770.1:0-13127 GCA_963575145.1 Galago senegalensis | reverse complement strand
TATGGTTTTCTTATGTCTCACTTCTTTCAGGATTTTCTCTTTCATATTAACTTTAGTGAAGTTAATTATGATGTGTCTGGGGGATGTCTTCTTTGGGTTGAGTTGTGATGGTGTTCTGAAGCTGTCTGCAATCTGAATTTCAGGATTTCTTAACATATCTGGAAAGTTCTTCTTTCATAATTTCATGAAGAAGAGCCTCTGTGTTTTGTGAAGCAACCTCGTTGCCTTCAGGGATTCCTATGAGGCGAATATTAGTTTTCTTCGAATTATTCCAGAGCTCTCTGAGAGAATGATCCATTTTTGCTTTCCATTTCTGATTCTCCTTGGACATTTGGGCATATTCAGAAGCTTTGTCTTCTATGTCTGAGATCCTTTCTTCTGCCTCTTGCACTCTGTTACCAAGAGATTCTACCATCTTTTTCAGATCTTTGAGGGCTACAATCTCTTGTCTTAATGTTTCAAAATCTTTGGTGGTTTTGTCTTTGAATTCGTTGAATTCTTGAGTGAACTTTTGGAATGCTCCTTGAATTTCTGTTTCTATCTTTGCCTCTATTCTATTAATCTTATTTGCAATCCAAATTCTGAATTCAATTTCTGACATCTCAGCTATCTGTTTATATAGAGGATCTTCAGTTTCATCTGTCACATCCTTTCTTGGGGTGGGGGGTTGACCTACTCTGGTTATTCATATTACCAGCCACATCTTTTCTTCGGTGGGGGGGGGTTGATCTACTCTGGTTATTCATATTACTAGAGCTTTTCTGCTGATTCTGCCCTATGATTGTTTTACTCTGTTTGTCTTTTCCCCTTGAGGTTTGTCAAGGACCTGTATGGTGTTACGACCTGAGAGACTGGGGACCTGCTTGGTGTGATGGGGCTAAGCGGCTCTATCTTATTTTCAGCTGGTCTCTATCCTACCGTAGTGATTCAGTTTCTCTTGGTTGAAGTCTCAGCTATGGAGCAATTAAATTGCCCACCCCCCATAAACAACAATTGGGCAAGGAAAATCAAACCTTCCCTCAACCATACACCCAAGGTGTCCCTTTGAATAGTCCCTGTGTGGTCTGCCTGGCTTTAGGGGTCCAAATCAGTTGTCCCAGTCAGCACCCATTTCAAGTGGAAAAGTTCAAATATTTCCAGCAGCTAGATAAGAGGTGTCCACTCACAGCTCAGATATAACTTGCTCCAGTGCTCCATGAAGGCAAAGGGACCCTCCTAGCAGATGGGTTAGTCTCGGAAGGTTAATACTTCCTTCCCCACCTTGCACCCAGTCACTCGTAATCCCCCAGGTCTGTGACCCTATTCACTCCAGTAGGCAACTGCTCCTGGGGTTTACAACTGCCAAAATCAGCCAGAAATCTGAGTTCAGCAGGGGGGCCTTGTGTGTTTAAATTAGGCTTCTATCCAGCTAGATTCCTCTGCAAGTCAGAGGCTGCATTCAGCTCTGGGCAGCAGACAAATAGTAGTTTACGCTCAGGTGTCAATTCCAGCCTCTGCCCGCCCACTGCCTTTGTCTGAGCTGTATCACACTGAGGGCTGGTGCTAATGGGCTCTTTACTTACGAAAGTTATCAGCATTGAACCTGTGGCTTCTGTCTGGAACCTCTGGTTGCCCAGAGAGACGGGGCTGGAATGGCATCAGTTCAGAGCTCAGGATGTCACTGTTGATGTATTGGCTTCCTCCAAGCCAACTCTCTTCTCCTCATGCCTGTGCCACAGTCCACACAGAGCAGCACCAGCCCTTTCCCCCTCCACTTCTCTCAAGGAGATGCCCAAGAATCTGGACGCCATAGGTAGCAAACCTCCAGACCTTGGAGTGGGTGGGTGGGGACTCCTCAGAGTTCAATGTTGAAGGTGGGGAATGTATATGGTTTTATACAGTTTTACAGTTTTATGCCTGGCAGGAGAGTGCTGTGGCATGCCAGCAGGGATAGGAGGTCCAGTTTTTAGGGGGTCTCTCCCGTGGGATAGAGTGGGAGGAAGTTTGAACTCTGCTTGCTTGTTTGCATGGAGTAAACTGTGGGCCCTTGTTGTGGGGGAGGGGACTCCCATCCTCTTGGTGGTCAATTTTGTACCTTTTGGTTGTACTTTGGGAGTTGCAGTTCACCTCAGGAAGGATGAAGTGTGCTCTTCAATCTTCTCTCTCGGCTCTGCTCCAAACCATCAGCTCCCTTGATAAACTTCTGTCCTTTAAGCCTCCTTCTGGATGGGAGCTTCTGTAAAAAGCTCATTGCAGTCCACCACCTTGGCTCCATCCCCCTCTCTTCATTTTCTTATGAGCATTTATTTCTAGCATCTTCTTTAGATTTTGGAATTTGATTCATTTACACTAAAATTATTTTTTGATACATAAGTGATTACTGCTGTTAATTTTTTTCTGGGTGTCTGTAGATCATTTATTTCTTTATTCTTCCCTTGCTGCCCTCCTTTGAAATAATTAAGCAATTTTTTTTTCTAATGGTATGCTTTGATTCCTTACTTTTTATCTTTATATTTCTACTATAAGTTTTTACTTTGTGGTTAACATAAGGTTAATGTGTAATATACGTGTAACAGGCACTGTAAAGGTGGTATTAATTTAACCTTTATCACATACAATAACGCTACTCTTTTACTCTACACTGCTCCCCATGTTTTATTGTTTGATGATATAATTTACATCTTTTCATATTGTCTTTCTCTTCACATACTATTATAGCTATTATTATTTTTAATAGTTTTATTTTTTAAATCTTAAACTAAACATATAAGTGATTTATCTACCACCATTAAAAGTGTAGAGTACTCTGAATTTGCCTATATACTTACTGGTAAGTTTTACACTTCGATATGTTTAATTACTGATTAGTGTCCTTTTCTTTCAGCTTGAAGAATTTCATTTATCACTTTTTGTAAAGCATTTCTGAGGATGATTACTGGTGGAAAGGTGTATACATAAGGGAAGAGCCATATCTTGATGTGCTTGCATTGCTAGAAATAATGATAAGCTCAAAATTAACTTTTAATTGTTTACTACAAGCAGTTTAGGAATTGAATTTAAAAAATGACTGCAAAGGATAAGCAGGAGAGACAGAGACCTGAGAGATGTGGATCAATAGGAGCACATGACTGCACTACTGAGGTTTCTCCAGCTGGTTGTAAGAGCCACAACTATGGCCTGGCCGTTCAAAGTAATAAAAAGGCATTATTAAAGTTCCATACCTCCCCCAGTATGATTCATCTCACAGGAAGTACAGCTGCCCTGTCCAGGAGAGTTGACACTGGGAATTAGAAACTGTTCCAATTAAAGAGTTAGACAGACTGGAGATTAGAAAAAAACACTATCTTGCTGAGAGAGAGCCTCTTGCCAAAGTGGGAGAGGCTGTCCTCTTTATCCCATTTCTTAGTATGGCATGGCTAGGCTCACCCCCACAAGTTTCCAGGTGTCTAATAATTCCTCGAGGAATCTGTGTGCATAGTCTGAATAGGGTCCACTTCTGGTATTCTGCCTTTAGACTGGGTCACTCTGTTCCAAGCTTTCTTTGTGTTAGAATTATATATAACTTGAAATGAGATAAGTAAGAGTGAATTAAAGTGGCTTTTTAAGACATTGTTTAATTGGGGAATGCAAGCCCAGCAAGAATTATGATGTAAAGATTTTGGCCTTCTACTATTAGATGTATGAAATAAATATGTAGCTGGCCTGGAGTCTTGGTCTTTGTTGAATCCTCACAAATCGAAGCAAAGATCCCCCAGCCCAAGCTGTTTTTAAAACGTTAAATTGTGTCTGACTTTTTATTTCCCTTCATTCTTCTGTCTCTTCCAAACATTGAGAAAGAACCATGGTGAAGTTGGGACCAGTTCCCTGGCTATTAACATAAGGAAATTAATACTAATACAACGTTATTATTTACTCAATAGAGAATATTTGGATCTCAAAATGTTCCAGTGATACAGATGATGGCAAAAGATCATCAAAACTGGCTTCCTATTTCAAATATATTCATTATCTTTTATCTTTTCCTTACTTCTTAATACTGAACGATGTTTTGGGCTCATCTTCCTTTCCTTGAACCAGCTCTGGAATCAACCTGTTCACTAAAGAGGCTTGGCTATATTTAGAACCAACTAAGTTATGGGCACTAGGGGAATTTTGAACACACAATATCTTCCCCTAATATAACATCAAAGACAACTTCCTAACTAGCAAAACTTATAAATACTTTAACACATTAATGTTAAGAGATCACTTCACCATTCCCACCTTGTCTGACGGCCATGTTGGTAAGGGTTTATCATCTTTCCAATTTGGGAAATATTAGTTGCTTACATTAACACATGAAATTTGGGGAAAGTCACTAGATTGGGTAGAAATAAAAATAAGTGTACCACTTAGGAAGAAAGTTGAAAAGAAGAATAAAGAAATGGTTTCTGGAAAGCATCACCAAGAAATGATACTCAATCATCAGCATGACTCAGAGTTAAGCCTGTAGACAGAGAATCAAGGGAGATCCAACGCTGAGTTGTGTTCTGATCAATAACTTTCCCTGGCACTGCAGAGAATTTACAAGGATACAGCATACTGTCCTTGCCTCAAGCTTCCTAAAAACTGGGAGGTGGGTGAGGAAGAGGAAAGAGTTTTCACACAAACCATTATAATCCTCAAAAATTATCAGATACATTTTTGTCAGATACCTCAAATTTTTAATTGTGACTTTTGTTTGTTCCAAATGTTCAAGGATACAACCAAAATAAAAAGTGGCTCATGAAACAAACAAATTTTTTGAACATAGTTTACACAAATATAAAGGAATATTCAGATTGAGATATTTGACTATTGAATGAGTGGTGCAACTAGTTATCTGAACTAAGGGTCTAAAGTGCTTCTGAATTTATCAATTGTATGATGAAACTCACATTGATTTTGATGGCCATGACCTGTTCTAGATGTCAGCTAAAAATTCTGAATCACATAGTTCCATCATCAAGAAATGCAGATATAGCAATCTGCACAAGCCCTATGTCTTGCATTTTCTTAAGATGGTGAAAGATCTGTTTTCCTCACCCTAAGCCTACACAGAAAACATTTATTGGCCACCAACATATAACCTCTTCTCAAATGTTCACAAAAACTCACAGAAGTCATTGTGAGTTTTTCACTGCTATTTTACACAAGATAAAATTGAGTGATAGAGAGGTAAAGTAAATTTTCAAATGTCCCCCATCCATTGGCACCCAGTTAAGAATCATTAGTGTCCACATGGAAACCCCAGAACTGCCATCATTTGGCACGTATTCCCAATAGAAGGAGATCCTGATGAATGCATAACTTGAGAAGCAAAAAGAGAGGCAGAGACAGAGGACATAAAGGATGTCAGTTACTCATGGTCTCCAAGACATGAGACAAATTGAAAGAAAAACTGATCCAGAAGGATACGTGTGAAACAACTAGCAGAAGGAACTATGGTTGGTGGTTAGGAGCTTATCTCCCTGTGTACATTCCCTGGGCTCAATCTTGATTTGGCCATTATCTCTGTTTTGGAGAAAAAGAATTGAAAATAAAATCTCCTACCAACCCACAAAAATTCTTTATAAAAATGAAAGATACAAAAAAATTTTCTTTGAAAAATATTAAGCCAAAATGTGATGTACGATGTGGGAGGGGCAGGATGGCCGACAGGCACCAGCCTCTGACAGAAGCTCCCATCCAGAGGGAAGGATAATGTCCAGAAAATACCTAATAGAGTTAATGATTGGGAGCCCAGCCAAGAGAGAAGAATGATATCTGTAGGACACTTCTGGTGAGGCAATTTGAGACTCCAAGAAAGCAATCTACAGGTACATAATACATCCCAAAAGAAAAGTGTCTGTTCCCTCCCCCAAGAAAGTTGTGTTTTTCTCTTTGTTTTCTCTTCATCTACTCCTGTAAGTTTTCTACAGGTGAGCAGTGAACTGAGGACCTATTATCTCACCCCACATGTGAGAACTACAGGAAAGAGGGTCTATTCCCCTAGAAGGACCCTGTTGCGATTCTGAGCACTCTCTCACCTGGCAGAAAAACCAAACAAATGTTTTTACTGCCATTTTGAAATTCCAGTCCACCCTTCCCCCCATACCTACAGAGACAGTGAGGTGGGGTCAAAGAGCAATGTCCCCCACCCCTGCAGGACCAAGCGCCCAGTCCCAGTCCTGTAGCCAGAGACCTGCTAGACCCACGCATGTTCCACAGGCAGCAGCAGAGGAGTCTCCCATTCCAGAGACCCCCGTGGGAGGCCCTAGAACTGCTTGCTAGGGCCATGTCTCTGATGGGCAGTGGTGGAGGAGTTCCCCACTCCAGGCAGGCCCAGAACTGCTTGCTAGAGCTGCATGCATCCCACAGGCAATGAAGGAGGAGTTCCCCACTCCAGGTACCTGCACCAAGCATGCCCAGAACTGCTATAACCATGTGCCCATGTGCTCCTGGCATCACTGGCTGGAGGCCCAAAAACTATGAGAGGATGGTCATTTGAGAGGGACTCACACTAGAACAACAGTACCCTGAGGTGAAGAGCAACAGCCACAGCAGCAGGAACAACAAGGCTCACACCCCTGAGGCTCCTCCAGACAGAAACACTCTGCCTCTCTGGACAACCAGAGGAAGCTGGCATATTCTCCAGTGGCAGCCACTGACTGAACGGTTCTGGTACGAACTCTAAACAGTATAAATTCAGCATGGGGGCAGAATCAGCAGAAAAACTCTGGTAACTTGAATAACCAGAGTAGATCAACTCCCCCAAAGAAGGATGGGGCAGATGCAATTGAAGATCCAATCCATAAACATATGGCTGAGATGATGGAAATCCATAAACATATGGCTGAGATGATGGAAATCAAGTTCAGAATTTGGATAGCAAATACAATTAACAGAATGAAAGAAAGGAGGGAATTAGAATTTCAAGAAATTATTCAAAAGATGTCTCAAGAATTCAATGATTTCAAAGATAAAATGACAAAAGATTTTGAAACATTGAGGCAAGAGTTTTTAGCCCTCAAAGATCTGAAAAAGATGGTAGAATCCCTCAGTAAGGGAATGGAGCAGACAGAAGAAAGGATCTCTGACATTGAAGATAAATCTTTTGAATGCTCCCAAACAGTCAAAGATGAAGAGAAATGGCAAGGAAAAATGGATCTTTATCTCAGAGAGCTCTGGAATAATTCGAAGTAAACTAATATTCACCTTATTCGAATCCCTGAAGGCAATGAAGTTGCTTCACAAAACACAGAGGCTCTTCTTCATGAAATTATGAAAGAGAAGTTTCCAGACATGCCAAAGGATTCTGAAATTCAGATAGCAGACAGTTTCAGAACCCCATCACAACTCAACCCAAAGAAGACATCCCCCAGACACATCATAATTAACTTCACTAAAGTTAATATGAAAGAGAAAATCCTGAAAGAAGTGAGACATAAGAAAACCATAACCTACACAGGGAAGAATATAAGAATAACTGCAGATCTCTCTGCCAAAACCTTTCATGCAAGAAGAGGGTGGTCATCGACATTTAATCTCTTAAAACAAAATAACTTTCAGCCCAGGATACTGTATCCAGCTAAACTGAGTTTCATTTATGATGGAGAAATTAAATACTTTAATGACATCCATGCATTGAAGAAATTTTCCATAACTAAACCAGCTCTCCAGGATATTCTCAGACCTATCCTCCATAATGATTGGTGCAATCCTCCGCCACAAAAGTAAACTCACCCAGAAACTTTTGATCAAATTCCAACTTCCACAGTGGTGAAAGGATTAAAAATGTCAACTGGACTTTGGAACAACTTGATACTCAAAATTTTACCAGGCTTATCAATATTATCAATCAATGTGAATGGCTTAATTTGTCCTCTAAAGAGGCACAGATTGCTGATCAGATGCAGAAACTCAGACCAGACATCTGTTGTATACAAGAATCTCATCTTACCTTAAAAGACAAATACAGACTCAGGGTGAAGGGATGGTCATCTATATTCCAGGCTAATGGAGAGCAGAAACAAGCAGGTGTTGCAATTTTATTTGCAGATACAACAGGTTTTAAACCAACCAATGTAGCCAAAGATAAAGCTGGCCACTTTATATTTGTTAAGGATAATACTCGATATGATGAGATCTCAATTATCAATATCTATGCACCCAACCAGAATGCATCTCAATTTATAAAAGAGACTCTAACTGGCATGAGCAACTTGATCTCCCGCAGCTCCATCATAGTCAGAGATTTTAACAGTCCTTTGGCAGTGTTGGATAAATCCTCCAAAAAGAAGCTTAGCAAAGAAATCTTAGATTTAAATTTAACTATTCAACTTCTGGACTTATCAGACATCCACAGAACATTTCATCCTAACAAAACTGAATACACATTTTTCTCATCAGTACATTGAACATACTCCAAAGTCAATCACATCTTAGGCCACAAATCTAATTTCTGCAAATTTAAAGGAATAGAAATTATTCCATGCATCTTCTCAGACCATCATGGAATAAAAGTTGAACTCAACAACAACAGGAATCTGCAGACTCGTACAAAAACATAGAAGCTAAATAACCTTATGCTGAATGATAGATGGGTCAGAGACGAGGCAAAGAAGGAAATTACCATGTTCTTAGAACAAAATGATAATGAAGATACGAGTTATCAGCACCTCTGGGATACCGGAAAGGCAGTCCTAAGAGGGAAATTTATAGCATTGCAAGCCTTCCTCAAGAGAATGAAAAGAGAGGAAGTTAACAACTTAATGGGACATCTCAAGTAGCTGGAAAAGGAAGAACATTCCAATCCCAAATCCAGTAGAAGAAAAGAAATAACCAAAATTAGAGCAGAATTAAATGAGATTGAAAACAAAAGGATTATAGAACAGATCAACAAATCAAAGAGGTGTTTTTTTTTAAAATCAACAAAATCGATAAACCTTTGGCCAACCTAACCAAGAAAAAAAGAATAAAGTCTGTATTATCATCAATCAGAAACAGTAAAGATGAAATAACAACAGACCCTTTAGAAATTCAAAAAATCCTCAATGAATATTACAAGAAACTTTATTCCCAGAAATTTGACAATCTGAAGGAAATCAGCCAATACTTGGAAGCATGTCATCTCCCAAGACTTAGCCAGAATGCAATGGAAATGTTGAACAGACCTATATCAAGCTCTGAAATAGCATAAACTATACAAAATCTCCCTAAAAAGAAAAGCCCAGGACCAGACAGCTTCACATCAGAATTCTACCAAACCTTAAAAGAAGAACTAGTACCTATATTACTCAACCTTTTCCAAAACATACAAAAAGACAGAATACTCCCCAACACATTCTATGAAGCTAACATCACCCTGATCCCCAAACCAGGAAAAGACCCAACAAGCAAAGAATATTATAGATCAATATCACTAATGAATAGTGACGTAAAAATATTCAACAAAATCCTAATAAAAAGAATCCAGCAACACATCAAATAAATTATACACCAGGACCAAGTGGGTTTTATCCCAGGATCTCAAGGCTGGTTCAACATACATAAATCTATAAATGTAATTCATCACATAAACAAATTAAAAAACAGAGACCATATGATTCTTTCAATTGATGCAGAAAAAGCATTTGATAATATCCAGCATCCTTTCATGATCAGAACACTTAAGAAAATTGGTATAGAAGGGACATTTCTTAAACTGATAGAGGCCATCTACAGCAAACCCATAGCCAATATCATATTGAATGGAGTTAAGTTGAAATCATTTCCACTCAGATCAGGAACCAGGCAAGGTTGCCCATTGTTCCCATTGCTTTTTAACATGGTAATGGAAGTTTTAGCCATCACAATCAGGGAAGAAAAAGCGATCAAGTGTATCCATATAGGGTCAGAAGAGATTAAATTTTCACTCTTCACACATGATATGATTGTATATCTGGAAAATACCAGGGATTCTACTACTAAACTCTTAGAAGTAATCAAGGAGTACAGCAGCATCTCAGGTTACAAAATCAACACTCACAAATCGGTAGCCCTTATATATACCAACAAGTGTCAAGCTGAAAAAATAGTGAAGAACTCTATTCCATCCACAGTAGTGCCAAAGAAGATGAAACATTTGGGAGTTTACCTAACAAAGGCCACAAAAGTTCTCTAGAAAGAGAACTATGAAACTCTGAGAAAAGAAATAGCTGACAATGTTAACAAATTGAAAAACATACCATGCTCATGGCTGGGAAGAATCAACATTCTTAAAATGTCCGTACTACCCAAAGCAATATATAATTTTAATGCAATCCCCATTAAAGCTCCACTATCATACTTTAAAGATCTCAAAAAAAAAAAATACTTCATTTTATATGGAATCAGCAAAAACTCGAATAGCCAAGAGATTACTCAGGAATAAAAACAAAGCAGGAGGGATCATGCTACCAGACCTCAGATTATACTATAAATCCATAGTGATCAAAACAGCATGGTACTGGCACAAAAACAGAGAGGTGAATCCAGCCACCTATCAAATCTAAGTGATAGGATATGAGTTACTCTAACACACTAGTTAGTAATTTCAAACTATTTACCTTGTTGTGCCAATTAACACTCCATCAGTCCTGAGTCCCCATTGCTCTATATCAGATATCTTCGAACTATGGCCTGTGGGCCAAATGTGGCCTGCAGAGGACTTTTATCCAGCCCGCTGTGTGTTTTTGCCACTGCTGCCTGTCCTGCTTAGCAGTGTACTCATCCCGGGGCCCGCAGTCTAGCCCTCCAATGGTCTGAGGGACAGTGAACTGGCTCCCTGTTTAAAAAGTTTGAGGACTCCTGCTCTATAGCCTCACCATCAGTTGGTATTCTTTTCAATTTTAAATAAGAGTGTTTTATTGTAGTTTAACTTATGCTACCATAAAATTATTAAATTGAGTGTCTCTGAATGTTTTTGTAATGCATTCATTTTTCTCTTATGTTTAAATGATTCCTTTTTTTTCTTTGTACTTCTTTTTGTTTATCCTTTGTTATTTACTTTTAGCAGTTCTTTATATATAAACAATACAACCTCTATAAGTTGGCTACTCAAGGGAATGTAACAACTGGTCAATATATGAAGGTAGTCAACATAAGGAGCTAGGCCTATGGTACTGGTACATCCATGTGGTACCAGGGATGTCCTGTCTATAAAAATTAGGTCAACTATAAGGAGGTGGTCAATATAGGGAGATGGTCAGCTATGGAGGTTCTACTGTATTTTGAATTCTAATTGAGAATATTTCGTTGTAAATATAGTTCACAGTTTTTTTTTTTTACTTGTTTTAGAAACCTTTGATGAACATGAATCATAAAATCTAGATTGGTATCTTTGATTTATGCAAGCTTGAGGTAGTAATTTAACCTACTTGGCTCTAGCACCTTATTTATTTTTCTGTTGTCATGAAGTTCAAATAATTGAGATAAAATGCTCTAGATATGTAGATCATTCTTAAATGTTTGTGTTCATCTTCTCACACTGAATAGATATTTTAGAAATCTGTTGTGCTTACTGTGGAATAACCTACACCTACATTTTTGATGTGCCTCTACCCGAGCTCTTCAAACAGCACATAATGTGGTTGTGACATAGTCATACACTCATACTCACAGTTGAGTTGCATGGAGCTCAAACATCACACTGAGGGATGATAAGAATTGAATAAAATTAAGGCAATTGAGGGAGATGTGTCTCTTCAAACTGTAACAGAAGACAAGGCTGGTGGTGCATCTCCCAGGAGTGTGCAGGAAAACCTGCCAGGCCCTGCTGGCAGGTCAGTTCCTCTGGGCATGATTAGTCTTCCTCCTCTCTATCCTCCCCCTTTCACTACCACTCACCTCACAGCTGCTCTTGTGCCTAGGAAAGTATTTACATGAACTTTAGGTCTTAGCTGCTTCCATTCATTTCACATTCTTTAGCATTAAGACCTGAACTGGCCTCCCAGAAGGGAAAGGTGTGCATGCTTCAGAGAGGTATTATTTAAGCTAATCTATATTGTTGCTGGGTGCTGGGTGTGAAAATGAGCTTCCTTCATCTCCCTGAATTCTTTTAATGTCTAAAAAACAATAAAGGAAAACTTTCTAAAAATAGTAGTAGGGACTCTTAACTCAGCAAGGGTTGCACACATTCCACACGGTGGGCTTTGTCTCCAGAGCATGATCTTCCAGAGCCAGTGGCGTTATTCAGCAGTAAACTTTTAAAAGAAATATGCATAGAGGAAGTGCAGAAATCAAAAGTGAATATTTCAATGAGGTGTATAAACTGATTAATATGCTTACAGCCAGCACCCAAATAAGGGAATGGTCAATACTAGCACCCCAGAAGACCCCTTTCTACTTCGTCCTAAGCACTACACCTCAAGAGAAGCCCCTGATTCTAGCACTCAATAATCTATCACTATTGAGTGTGCTTTAACAACATTCAGAAAGTGAGCACTTAGGACTCGCAGATGTGTCCTCCAAAATGGTTTGTGAGTTTTGGTAGTGAATGGAAGGGATGGGATGAGAATATAATAAAGTCAAAGAAAGCAGGACCCTTAAGAAACTGTTTATCCCATTGTATCTCCTATTAATTACTGCACATTCGCTCTAATTAATATCAGGATCTATGTGACTCAGCAAATAATGGAGCAGCAGAGAGAGAGCTGACAGAGCTGGACCCCAGGGGATGATGTGCAGATGGGTTCATTTTCCCCTGGCAAAACCCAAACTTATGATTTGAAATCTTCACAACAATGAAAGTTTGCATGAGTGTTGGGACCTGGGGTGGTATAAACAGGCCCCTATCGGTGCTGCTCTACAGGAATAATCACCCAGAGCCATGCTGCACAGGCTATCCAGGTGAGTACACCTGCTGACTATGGATAGGGGCTAACTTTGGCTTTGGAAGGGAAATTGCTCAAGGTAGGAATTGTCACGGGCAAGTGGTGAGAGAGAAGGGTCTGAGATCCTCTGTCATTTGTGGAAGATGGAAGTGCCAGGACCCAGGGAAAAGAAAGCCAGTCATTTCCCAACTGCCATCCAGAAACTTTTGTTTCCCTCTGGCCCACAGGGAGCCATGTGCAGCAGTGTGTTTGATGCACTGTGCCTAAAGGTGCTCCTTTCTATACAGATGAGAGAGG
>CAUYTI010050769.1:0-18393 GCA_963575145.1 Galago senegalensis | reverse complement strand
ACCAAAAAATAGCAGGGCGTTGTGATGGGCGCCTGTGGTCCCAGCTACTTGGGAGGCGGAGGCAGGAGACTGGCTTGAGCCCAGGAGTTGGAGGTTGCTGTGAGCTGAGATGCCACGGCACTCTACCCAGGGGGACAGCTTTAGGCTCATGTCTCAAAAAAAAAAAAAAAAAAAAAAAGAAACTACTCTTCAATTTCTTTCCTTTAGTTAGTTTTTTACTGACAAAGTAGTTTCTTTCTTTCTTTTTTTTTTTTGCAGTTTTTTTTGGCTGGGGCTGGGTTTGAACCCACCACCTCCAGCATATGGGGCCGGTGCTCCACTCCTTGAGCCACAGGTGCCCCTTTAGTTAGTGTTTTGCTAACAAAGTAGTTTCTTCTTCTTTTTTTTTTTTTTTTGGCCAGGGCTGGGTTTGAAGCTGCCACCTCCAGCATATAGGGCCTGCGCCCTACTCCTATGAGCCACAGGCACCACGCTAGTTTCTCTTTTTTTAACAAAGCAATTTCTGATGCTTTATTATTATTTTTTTCCTGAATGTCTGTTATCTTTAATATCCATTCATGCCATCTGATCTAATTAGTATAATTAGCTTTGAACACACAATATAAAAGCAAAAAAAAAAAAAAAGACACAAAATTCCACTTCTACAGCTTGTCCTTCTCAGACTTCACGGAAGGAAGTTTCGGCTGGCTTCCTAGCTTACAACCTTTATGCTCAACATCAATCTTGGCATTCTATTCAATTATGGTTGCTGTCTGTTCAGAAGTAGCAAAGGTTTCAGAGAGTTTGTGGGAGCATGGAAGTCGCCCCATTCATTTTCATTAGTAAACTCAGGAGACACAAATTTCAGTAAAAATTGCTGGAAGTGCAAGCTCTATGTCTGAATGATTCATTACAAGGCACTGCATTTCCAAATATGATCTTAAAAACTCAAGCAGATCAGGTGATTATTTTACCTGAAATATTATGTAATTTTATCACCTGTGTGCCAAAGTAGCTGCCCAGAATATTGACAGCATAACACAAAAGGCCAGAGGGACAGGAAATAAACAGTACAACCCCTACCTAGCACCAGGAATAGCAGGTTAGTTCCCACAAAGGTGTGATGTTTAAAAGGACAAGTTGCCTTGCCCAAGAGTTGGAGGTTGCTGTAAGCTATGATGCCATAGCACTCTACCCAGGGTGACAGAGTGAGACTCTGTCTCAAAAAAAAAAGTATATATATATATATGTGTGTGTGTATGTGTTATATATATGCCGAGCACAGTGGCTCATACCTGTAATCCCAGTACTCTAGGAGGATAAGGTAAGTGGATTGCCTGAGCTCAAAGGTTCAACAGAGTAAGTTCTCTTCTCTAAAAAGAGCCAGGCTCTGTGGGAGGCACCTGTAGTCCCAGCTTCTTGGGAAGCTGAGGCAAGAGGATCACTTCAGCCCAAGAGTTTGAAGTTGCTGTGAACTATGACACCATGGCACTCTAGCCTGTGTGACAGAGTGAGACTATGTCTCAAGAAATAAATTACTGAATGAATTAAATAAAAGAACAAGTCACCATGGCACTCAACCCAGGTGACAAAGTGAGACTCTCAAAAAAATAAATAAATAAAAAATAAATTTAAGGAGAAGTTGCTATACCTAGAAAAATGAAAAATGGAGTTTATATATATATGTATATAGGCAAACACACGCACACAAACTATTACACAAAGAAACAAAAATGGAGTCTTTTATACATATACATAATAAATACACACACAAACTATTACACAAAGAAACAATATTATTAGACAGCTATCATAAAATCTACCCTTAAATTATGCCTCAAGGGGCTTAATTTTGTATTAACTTTGAGAGAACCTTGGGTCCTCCCACTCAGGTGATGTGTCCTCTACCCCATCAGGAATGATTCTCTCTCTAAGGTAATTCCGTCCTAATCATAGGAGTTACTAGAACCTTAATAACAAGAAGCCAGTAGTATTTTCATTGTTTATTGCAAAGCTTGGTTGAAATGTTTTAACTGTAGGCAAAAAGATTTGCTGAAGATCCTGAACACATTCTTTGCAATAACCATCATATACAGTTTCTCATATGCTTTCTTCCACAGTAAAGAGAGTGGATTTACAGCACTTTATAATGTCAATCTACTATTACTTCATTCTAAGAAGCTGCTGACCATGCTCAGCCGTCATGACCAGCCCTGGTGCTGGTCAATTCTGTATTCTCTTTTTTCCATTCTTGCTTTATTTGTACATTATTCAGGGCCCCTCAGATCCAGCTCAGGCTAGCAATACGTCTTAAACAAATTCAGGCAATAGAAAAGGAACTAGTTGGTTCACAGTACTAAAGAATGTGGAGGAAGTTCACAAAATTGGAAGAAGACTTACAAACAGAGCCTTGGAAGGCAGGGTTCAGTGTTACCAGAAACTTCTCTTGTGTATTCATCTCACACCTTGGCTTGGCTTTAAACTACACACTGAGCTTCTCCAATGACAGAAAAGTTGGGTGCTGGTTATCCCAGTTTAGTAAGTCATCAGAAAGATACCCAGATGGGCAACCCCTGTGGCTCAGTGAGTAGGATGCCAGCCCCATATACCGAGGGTGGCGGGTTTGAACACAGCCCCGGCCAAACTGCAACAACAACAACAACAAAAATAGCTGGGCATAGTGATGGGCACCTGTAGTCCCAGCTACTCGGGAGGCTGAGGCAAGAGAATTGCCTAAGTCCAATAGCTGGAGGTTGCTGTGAGCTATGACACCACAGCACTCTACCAAGGGTGACAAAGTGAGACTCTGTCTCTTAAAAAAAAAAAAAGAAAGAAAGATACCCAGCAAAGCCCTGGATGTCCCTGACTGACCCACATGCCCACCCCTTAAGCTAATTACTGAAGCCACTAAATGCAGTCACATTACTGTCCAAGCTATTTTGTTGTTAGGGAGCAGAATCCCAGGGGGATAGGATGGTGGAGGGGTGATTATACAAAGTAAAAGCCATACATTGGGCAGTTTAAGAAATATCATCTTGGCCCTGTAAGACCACTCAAAATACAATCTTTGTGTGCAGTGGTTTGATCTACTGGCTTCCATGGAAATATTTCCTCCCATATATGTGTATATACATGTATTTTTTTCTTTTGAGGCAGAATCTCACTCTTGTTGCCCTGGGTAGAGTGCCATGGCATCACTGTAGCTCCCAGCAACCTCAAACTCCTGGACTTAAGCCATCTTCCAGCCTCAGCCTCCAAAGTAGCTGGGACTACAGGTGCCCACCACAACACCTGGCTAGTTTTTCAACGGGGGTCTCACTCTTGCTCAGGCTAGTCTCGAACTCCTAAGCAAAAGTGATCCTCCCTCCTCAGCTTCCCAGAGTGCTGGAATTGCAGGCACGAGCCACCAGACCTGCCACCTCAAATATGTTCTTTAATATTGTGTCTGCTGGGTGGCACCTGTGGCTCAGTGAGTAGGGCGCCAGCCCCATATACTGAGGGTGGTGGGTTTGAACCTGGCCCCAGACAAACTTTATCAAAAAATAGCTGGGCATTGTGGCGGGTGCCTGTAGTCCCAGCTACTTGGGAGGCTGAGGCAAAAGAATCACCTGACCGAGGAGTTGGAGGTCGCTTTGAGCTGTGATGCCACATCACTCTACCAAGGGCCACATAGTAAGACTCTGTCTCTAAAAAAAAAAAAAAAAAAAAAGATTTTGTCTGCCATTGGGTACAGATTTCATTTTCTGTCTTGTCAAATGCATTGGCTGTCTGCATTCTTTCCATGGAAATGAATATCACCAGAAACTTGAAATGGTGCATGAGAGTTACGACAATACCTTGTCACCTTCTGCTGTTAATTAGACTAAAAAAAGGATTGTCTTTGTGCAGTGCTAAGATGCAGAACAGCAGGAGCATTCTTGTAGCAAGGGTAGCACAGGACAGTAATGCTTAAGCACTTGAAGGAGCTAAAGAAATTTCACCCCAAAATCTGACTGCCTAGTATAAAGGATACTGTGAATTAAAGGCCATTCAAGGTCAAGAAACAAGGGAGGAGGCCTTCCCTCCACCTGCATAATCTGGACTGGCTTGGTCAGAGGATCACAGGGGACTCCCTTTCCCCCTTCAAAATGTCCCAAAATATTTCGAATGAGGGTCAAGAATGTAAATGGACATGTCCCAAATCATTTGGGTTATAAGCACCTGTCTCTCAGGTTAATCTACCAGTCAATCTATTTCCCCCTATCCAATCATCTTCCCTAGCAACTTCCTTAGCAACATCCCTAGCATCCTCCCTAGCAACTTCCTTAGCAACACACCTAGCATCCTCCCTAGCAACTTCCTTAGCAACATCCCTAGCATCCTCCCTAGCAACTTCCTTAGCAACATGCCTAGCATCCTCCCTAGCAACATCCCTAGCATCCTCCCTAGCAACTTCCATAGCAACCATTGGTGCCCTATTTTTCCCCTCCCCTTCTAAAAGGCCTGTGTAAAAATAGCTGAACTCCATGGGAAAACTGGGCTATCACTTTGTGATTTCTCCCCATGAGCACAGGAAATAAATCCTTTCTCTTATTCATCTGTCTTAATTGTGAGTTGATCTTTCAGCAAACTTGCAGGGGGAAAAGGGCAGGTCTCCCCCTACCCCATCTATCTTATGGGTGATATTCAGATTTAATGTAAAATCTCTTCTGTGAGCTCGATGCCTATGGCTAAAGCAGCTAAGGCACCAGCCACATACACCTGAGCTGGCGGGTTCAAATCCAGCCCGGGCCCACCAAAAAAACAACAATTATAGCTGCAACCGAAAAATAGCCAGGCACTGTGGCAGTTGCCTGTAGTCCCAGCTACTTGAGAGGCTGAGGCAGGAGAATCACTTGAGCCCAGGAATTGGAGGTTGCTGTGAGCGGTGATGTCATGGCACTCTACCCAGGGTGACAACTTGAGGCTCTGTCTCAAAAAAAAAAACAAAACAAAAAAAAACTCTTCTGTGGTTGTCTAATTGCTTAGTAATTTTCATTTCCCCCCCTCAACACTGTGATTACAAGGTACGAGACTTTTTCTGATGCAGCAGTCTCTCCAAATTCATGAACAATGTGTTATCTTTTGTGCTAATACACTGGTTTTCCCTTCTAGCTGTAACGCTGTGCATTGTTTTATTCTGTCTTTCCTGAGATGACCCCTTCCAGGGCAGCTCCCATTTCTTCCCCATTCTTTGGACCCAAGATCCTCCCCTGCTTTCTAAGAGTCTTGACCTTCAACGCCTCATTAGCATTATAGGTCTGTAGCCCTTCCCAGCCCCTAATCCCCAGTAGTTTGTCTTTGCCATTCTATGACCTGATGGCTGAACTTTCCCACTGTAGCTTCCCTTAACAGAGTTATGCTCTTGAGAAACCCATAAGGCAATTGATTTTTGTTTGGTTTTGTTTCTTTGTGGTTCTTTGCTTGCAATAAAAACATCAAAGATACACATCTTCCTCCTTCCAAAAGCCTAGTCACGTCCAGAATCTCATTGCAAGCACAGTTGTTACAACATATTTTTTGCATTTTGTGGTTTTTAATCTCCTTGTGTTGCCTTCTACTAATAGATTGAAAAATTTCTAGTGCTGTGATCAAAATTCCTTGGAGGAGAACAGATCAATCAGCAGCTGTTTATTTGTAAGTCTAGATTTACAAGTGGAGAATGAGAGTGATGTCTTCAAGGACTTGGAAAAAAAGGCCAATAACTATATTGGTTTAGCTTTAGCGTATAAATCACAATGAAAATGTTGCTTTCATAAACAATGAAAGTAATCATGTTTTAATTCACAAGGGAATATCCATTACTCTAAAAATAAAACATTTTTTTGCCATAATTAGTGTTAATATTTTTTCTTTAATAATTTTCTCAGCGTAGAAAGGAGGAAAGTTACGTGCTATATGGTTTATGGGTATGGCTTTAAAATGTCATGATTTTTTGCAGCTCTGTAACCTACCAAAAAAAACATAATAAATTGTATTGACAAGGTTTTCATGTTTAAGCCTACATTTTATTGTACCATTATCCCTGAACAAACTGAGGCACAATATTTCATTAGGCTGCACAGATATGTTACTGAACCTATAGAAGAATATCAACCGCTGTTCAAGACTTTCAGCAAAGAGGATCAATATTAGGTTTTGTAAGTTTGTGTAAAAAAATTACTTTCTACATCCTGACTGTTTGATTTATAAGGAAATTAATACCCCAAATCAGTGGGGCAAGGTGGTTCACGCCTGTAATCCTAGCACTCTACGAGGTTGAGGAGGGTAGATTGCTTGAGCTCACAGGTTTGAAACCAACCTGAGCAAGAGAGAGACCCCCTGTCTCTATTTTCTAAAAATAGAAAAACTGAGGCAAGAGGATTGTTTGAGCAGTCCAGGAGTTGGAGGTTGTTGTGAGCTATGACACCACGACACTCTACCCAGGGCAACAGTTTGAGACTCTGTCTCAAGAAAAAAAAAATCTAAAAATACCCCAAATAAATCTGTTTTAAGGAGATGTGTTTTTAAAGATTGTTTTTTTCACAAGGGTGCTCGTTCGCTCTCTCTCTCTCTCTCCTTCTTTGTTTCTTTTTGAGATAGTCTCACTCTGTCACCCTGGGTAGAGTACAAAGGTATCATAGCTCACAGCAACCTCAAACTCCTGGGCTCCAGCAATCCACCTGCCTCAGCCTCCCGAGTAGCTGGGACTACAGATGCGCACCACCACACCCAACTAGTTTTTCTCTTCTTAGTAGAAACAATGTCTCGCTCTTGCTCAGGTGCTCTGGAACCCCTGAGCTCAAGCAAACCACCCATCTCTGTGTGAAACATTGAGCCGGCCTTCACAAGGGCTTTAATGTTTGGAGTCATATTTAATAGAGGAAAGGTTCACACTCATTTATAAAACACTACTGAGAAATGGATTTGGAGTCAGTTCCAACAATAGTTCTGTTATCTATTACTTATTAAGTGACAGGCTGTTTAGTGACAGTAAGGTATTTCTAAAGGTTGACAAGGCTGGCCAGGTGTGGTGGCTCATGCCTATAATCCCAGCACCTGGGAGGCCGAGGCAGGTAGATTGCTTGAGCTCAGGAGTTAGAGACCAGGCCTAGCAAGAGCAAGATTCCCATCTCTACTAAAAATTGAAAAAGTAGCCGGGCATGGTGGGTGCCTGTGGTCCCAGATACGTGGGAGGTGGAGGCAGGAGGATATCTTGAGCCTAAGTTTGAGGTTGCTGTGAGCTATGATGCCACCGTACTCTGCCAAGGGCAACAGAGTGAGACTCTGTCTCAGAAAGCAAAAAAAGAGCTTGATCAGGTTTTTAAAAACTGGCTAGTCCATGAAAATATGAATCATAACAAATAGGAATAGCTATATTAATACCAAAGTAGACTTCAGAACAAGTAATAAAAAGGGCCATTGCATAATAATGAAAGGGTCAATCCATCCAGACAGGCTAACAACCCTAAATTTGTTTTATGTTGGCTAATTACAGAATTTCTAAAAATATAAAACAAAAGCTGATTAAAAGTGATGAAGTAGGCAAACACACAGTTGTTGTTGGACACTTCAATCCTCACTGCAGTTAACGGACGGAGCAGACACAGAATGAGGACCTGGAGTTAACAGCAACCTACTCACTTGACCTAATTGCTTGGTATAGAAAACGCCCTTCAACTTCAAAATCCACATTACTTTTTTTTAACTTTGTTTTATGGTTTTATATTTAAAAAATCATAAAAATTTTATACATTTTTTAAAATGAAAATTAAATCATAACTTAAAACAGCAGTACTTGGAAATAAACAGACACAAAAGAATCTAATTATATATCAAGTTGGTTAGAACTATGCATTTTGACTCTACATTCATTTCTATACTTTTTTTTATTTCAGGAAATTCACATTCTTTTCAAAGGCACACACACCATTCACCAAGATAGACAATGCCATACTCTCCAACCAAGACTAGGCCATTTTCTCCAACATAGACTAGGTGATCCTATCCAACATGAACCGGGCCATCCTCTCCAACATACACCAGGCAGTCCTCTTCACCATAGATCAGTAAATTCTGTCCAACATACACCAGGCCATGCGCTCCAACACAGACTAGTCCATCCTCTCCCTCACAGAATAGTCTATCCTCTCCCTCATAGACTGGTACATCCTCTCCAACACAGACTAGTCCATCCTCTCCAACACACAGTAGTCCATCCTCTCCCTCATGCACTAGTCCATCCTCTCCAATACACAGTAGTCCATCCTCTCCAACACAGACTAGTCCATCCTCTCCCTCACACACTAGTCCATCCTCTCCAACACACAGTAGTCTATCCTCTCCAACTCAGACTAGTCCATCCTCTCCAACACACAGTAGTCCATCTTCTCCCTCACAGACTAGTCTATCCTCTCCCTCACAGACTAGTCCATCCTCTCCAACACAGAATAGTCCATCTTCTCCAACACTGAATAGACCATCCTGTATCAAGGCAGGTGCAATGATATTTTGTTGGTAAGATCATCAGACTTCCTTATTGTATCAGATTACGTATTCAGCCAGTTAGGATGGGGACAGAGGATCAAAGGGAGCCTTTGCTAGAGGAGGCACTCTAAACCAGTGGTTTTATGAGAATTCTACATCATTTTTATTCAAGGGCAGCCGATCCTATAAAATCTTTCTTACCTACTACATATCTTGAACCCTGTGCATTTCTCCAATGGGATCATTTTCCCCATATTCCTTGTGCTAGTTCACAGTCCTTGTGCTTTAGGTTTAGACATCAAAGTCTGAAATCTTGTTGCCTCCACCTCTCAAGGATAGATTGCTGATAAAGACAATTCAAATGTTAATCGGCCACCTCTAAACTGTAGATTAAAGTTAATTTACACTTACATATATGCCACACTCAACACTAGTTATAAATACAGGGTAGCCATAAAGTTTGTGTGCAATTTAAAAAATTAAGTCTCATGACCTAATGGTATATAAATCAATGTGCTAAAAATATACTAAAACAATTTAAATCAAATTACCAAAAACAAAATCTGATAATAAAATTGGGCATAGATGGGGGAGCAGTAAAACAAATTTATGATACCAAAAGGAAATCATAAATTATGAGATTTTTGTTAAACCAACATTGGGAAAAAAACCCAAAAAAGTTTTTGACATTCTTTCCTACCATCTCTTAAGCACTATTATTCTTTCTCTACTACATTAGATTTTCTGAGAACAACAAGAAAATTGGCTGTAATGCCTTTTTTTAAACATCTATTAAAATGCTATGTTTGCGTTGGTGCCCGTAGCTCAGCAGTTAGGGCGCCAGCCACAAATACCAGAGCTGGCAGGTTCGAACCCAACCTGAGCCTGCCAAACAACAATGACAATTACAACCAAAAAATAGCTGGGCGTTGTGGCAGGTACCTGTAGTCCCAGCTACTCAGGAGGCTGAGGCAAGAGAATCGCCTAAGCCCAAGAGCTGGAGGTTGCTGTGAGCTGTGATGAGGGCAACACAGTGAGACTCTGTCTCAAAAAAAAAGAAATCAGAAAAGTAGCAGGAAACAGCTTATTTTTTTTTGTCTCATTTTCATAGCTTTAATTCTGAGGGTAACAACCAGACAACTCTGGTAAGAACTCAAGATCATATTGTGCAAAACCCCTATGTCTGATCTTGGTGCAAAAGTCGGGCCTGTCCATGCTCACAGCTGAAGGGACACAAAGGGAAAGGCTGGCTAAAGCAACCCACCACACTGCAGGTGCTCTCTTCTATGGAGAAGGGAGGATGAAAGACAAATGTATGGTGGCAGGTTCAAACCTGGCCTCAGCCAAACTGCAACAAAAAGAAGTAGCTGAGCATTGTGGCAGACACCTTTAGTCCCAGCTACTTGGGAGGCTGAGGCAAGAGAATCACCTAAGCCCAAAAGCTGGAGGTCGCTGTGAGCTGTGATGCCACAGCACTCGACCAAGGGTGACAACATGAGACTGTCTCAAAAAAAAAAAAAAGAGAGATTATCCTAATTAACCAAAGGAGCACTCCATCCTTAATAAATCAATCTAAGCCAAATGTTGCTATTAAGAAATACCATACCACCACAATCTCTGAGAGGGAGGTGAGGCCCCAGCACCCTCACTTCTAGGTGGAAGTCCACAGTGCTACTCTTCCCCCCTTTTAAAAATGGATTCCATGCTATAAGAGGATCCCCATCGCAATGAGTTTGAGAGTCTCCAAACAGAAAATCAATCTTAAGTATCACTACCATTAAAGACGAGGAGAAAGGCAGCTGGTCCACAGTGGCTCATGCCTGTAATCCCAGCACTCTGGGAGGCCAAGGCAGGAGGATCCTTTGAGCTCTCAAGAGTTTGAGACCAGCCTGAGCAATCGATGCCCCATCTCAACTAAAAACAGAAAAATTTGCCAGGTGTTGTGGCAGGCACCTATAGTCCCAGCCACTCAGGAGGCTGAGGCAAGAGGATCCCTTGAGCTCAGGAGTTTGAGACCAGCCTGAGCAAGATCAATGCCCCAACTCAGCTAAAAACAGAAAAACTAGCTGGGTGTTGTGGCAGGTGCCTATAGTCCCAACTACTCAGGAGGCTGAGGCAGGAGGATCTCTCTAGCCCAAGAGTTTAAGGTTGCTGTGAGGGTCACAACACTCTACCCAGAGTGGCAGAATGAGAATCTGTCTCAAAAAGAAAAAAAAAATAGAAAAAGAGAAAAAATAATAATTAAAAGGGACATAGCTATTGACTGTTGAATGCCTATTTTTATTCAAACCTTTTTTAAAAAGGTTCGTAGGGCATCTGTATGCAGGAGACTTGTGTACTGCCTGCAGCTGCGTCACGCTCTGGTGAAGGTGTTGTGGTTAGTAGCCTCGACCTTTTGGCTGGGATGATCCGCACTCCCGGTGGAGGCAGGGAGCTGAGCAGGAGCCATGGCCAGTACACTGGTAGCAACTGGGCTAACCATTGCTGCTGCAGGATTTGCAGGCCGTTACGATTTGCCAGCCATGAAGCGTATGGAGCCTCAAGTAAAGCAAGTTTTTCAGAGTGTGCCCAAACCTGCTTTTAGTGGTGGCTAACAGAGGTGGGTTTGAACCCAAATGACAAACCGGGAAGCAGCATTGATATTAGGTGTAAGCCCTACTGCCAATAAAGGGAAAAGAAGAGACGTTCATTGACCAATTATGCTCTTAAATCACCCAGACAAAGGAGGGTCTGCTTATATAGCAGCCAAAATCAATGAAGGTAAAGATTTACTAGAAGGTCAAGTTAAAAAATGAAGTAAACTTACAATGAATTTTAAGTTCATGCTAGTTTATGTATATGAGTGCCAACTTTTTATAATAAAATGCCTCAGAGGTTCAGTTTTTAAAATGATTTAGCATAGGGCAGCACCTGTGGCTCAAAGGAGTAGGGCGCTGGTCCCATATGCCTGAGGTGGAGGGTTCAAATCCAGCCCTGGCCAGAAACTGCAAAAAATAAAAATAAAAAGATTTAGCATCAGCTAAACCAAAGTCTTAGAATAATTTTCTTGTTTAAATTCGAGGATTTTAAGTCAGACTACAGACAAGAATATTTGATGAACAAATGCAGCTTGTTGAATAGAAATATTATTCATTACTCATTGAAGGTAAGTTGCTTTTTGTACTATTCAAGACAAAGTGAAGTGGACAGTCCTTGCTCCTGGTAGCCTCCAGCCTAGTGGGAGACTGGTCAACTGGTGATTATAAAACTATGTGATGAATATGATGATGGAATTAGCACAGGCTGATGGAGTAGGGGTTCTTAGTAGCATGAAAAACTGTCCAAGGTACAGATGGCTGGCCCAGCTACTTGGAACCTTACATTTAAAAGTGAATTTAGCTTGGCTGAGTAGCACAGCGGTTATAGCGCCAACCACACACACTGAGGCTGGCAGGTTCAAACCTGGCCCAGGCCAGCTAAACAGCACTGACAACTGCAACAAAAAAAACAGCCAGGCGTTGTGGCATGTGCCTGTAGTCCCAGCTACTTGGGAGGGTGAGGTAAGAGAATTGCTTGAGCCCAAGAGTTTGAGGTTGCTGTGAGCTGTGACGCCACAGCACTCTATAGAGGACAACATAGTGAGACTCTCCCTCTAGGGAGAAAAAAAATTCTTTTAATAGTATGATAAAGAAAAAAAAACTTAAAAAAAATTCCTTTCCTCTACCTCAGCTACACAACTCTTCACAGGCCTCAGGATCGCTGACACAATATAATCATTGTTTTCTCTTTGATATGCATTACTTCCGAAAGACAAAAGAGAAAAACAAGTGAACCTCTGAGAATCATCTATATGATGATTTTGTGAGAACGTTGAAATGGGCCCCTCAGTGGGAATAGACAAAGTATCCCCTCTGGACAGATGAAGCCCCTGGACGGGTGGGGGTCCCCTCATAGGTGCACCTGGCCCGTGGCTTGAAGAGCAGAGCTTGGGCTGGATTTGTGAAGGGCACAGTTTGGCCACCACCATGCTCCTAGTCAGGCTCATTCCAATGAGCAAATCCTATAGAAAAGTGCATAGTAAATTGGAAGAAAGCGTTCACAGAAAATAATCTTACTCCCTTTCTTCATCCCCCTGAGGAGAATTCAAATAAAGGGAGGGTTGGACAGAAGTGGAAGGTGAAGCTGCACTTCCCAATACCCTGCACGGAAAGTCTGCTCTTTTAGCTATTAGAAGGCAGTGTTTTTCAGCCTTTTATTGTTTTTTTAATCTCCCAGCACACTTAAGCCTATAGTTAAACTTCCATGGCACACTTAAATTATGTTGATCAAAAAAAAAAGAGTAAAAAAGAATATACTTACTATGCTTTGAACTTCTTTTGATAATAATTTAATTAATGATCTTTTATTTATTTATTTATTTATTTTTGAGACAGAGTCTTACTTTTTCACCCTCAGTAGAGTGCCATGGCATCCTAGCTCACAGCAAAACCTCAAACTCCTGGGCTCAAATGATTCTCTTACCTCAGCCTCCCGAGTAGCTGGGACCGGGCACTCACTACGAAGCCTGGCTATTTTGAGAGGTGGGGTTTTGCTCTTGCTCAGGCTGGCCTTGAACCTGTGAGCTCAGGCAATCCAACCACCTTGGCGTCCCAGAGTGCTAGCATTATAGGCATGAGCCACCACCCTCAGCCGAATGAATGATCTTTAAAAGTTTTCTTGGCACACCTCAGATCCTCTCGTGGCACACCAGCTGGAAATCACTGTTAGAAGAGAATTCACATGTTGAAATCTGAATCCCCAGCACGTCGGAATGTATTTGTACTTGCTCATAAGATAAAATGGGGTAATTTAAGTTAAAATAAGGCCCTTGGGGGGATTCTAATGCAACACAACTGGTGTCCTTTTGTTTGTTTGTTTGTTTCAGAGAGAGTCTCATTCTTACCCTCCCTAGGGCACCTATGTAGATTGCCGTGGCCTCATCACAGCCCACAGCAACCACAAACTCCTGGGCTCAAGCCATCCTCCTGCCTCAGCCTCTGAAGTAGCTGGGACTATAGGTGCCCTCTACAATGCCTGACTAGTTTTTCTATTTTCCATAAAGCCGGGGTCTCCTCTTGCTGAGGCACTCCTGAGCTCAAGGGATCCTCTACCCTCTGCCTCCCAGATGCTACCAACTGGTATCCTTTTACAAAGAGGAAACATGGACACAGATACTCACAGAGGGGAGGCCGTGTGAAGACCAAAGTAGAAGACACCATTTGTAGGCCAAAAACAGAGGCTGCATAAGGAACCCACCTCCCACACCCTGATCTCAGACTTCGGGGCTCCAGAATTGTGAGAAAATAAATCTGTTTTTAATGCACTCTGTCCTTGGCACTTTGTTAGGGCAGCACTAGCAGATGGAAATGCCTTATGTCCACTAGATTTTGATGATTTACAGGGAAGTTTAGAGGTAAAGACTTGTGAGGTGACAAGGTCCTCTTTGTCCCCTGCCTGCAGTGGAGTGGCATGACAAGTGTCCAGTAAACATGCTCTCTTGACAGGTGATTCTCCATTTTTCAGCTCAAGTTATGAGGATTCCCTGCCTACAGTCACAGAGAGGGCTGGACAGGAAAGACACACTTCACAGGAAACACTGTCTTGGGAACTGAGGCGGGCACAGAAGGACAGCAGGGAAGGAAGTATGACCCTCCATTTCTCCAAGCTCAGTTTCAGGGCAAATGTTCTTTTATTGAGACAGAGTCTCAGTCTATTGCCCTGGGTAGAGTGAGGTGGAGTCACAGCTTACAGCAACCTCAAACTCTCGAGCTCATGTGATCTTCCTGCCTTGGCCTCTCAGAGTGCTCGGATTGCAGGCATGAGCCACCACTCCAGCCAGGAAAAACTCTCACGTGCAGAGAGTGATGATTTCTCTCCGTCTCTCTGGGATGGCTGAAAGGGAAGGGGATTTTCTTCCTCATTTTTCATTCTGTAGCCATTTTTAATTCATTGCTGCCAAGGAGATGTGAAACTAGCTAAATGACTTCTAATTAAAAATATAGGAAAGCTCAAAGTGACTTCATAAAGATGTCACAGCAATCTAGTTGTTAGTAAATCACTGTACCTCCCCAGATCTAAGCAAAGCAGCAGAAATCTTTCTTTCTTTCTTTCTTTCTTTCTTTCTTTCTTTCTTTCTTTCTTTTTTTTTTTTTTTTGAGACAGAGTTTCGCCTTGTCACACTCTGTGGAGAGACATGGTATCATAGTTCACAATAACTTCCAACTTTTGGGCTCAAGCAATCCTCTTGCTTCAGCCTCCAGCATAGCCAGGACTACAGGCACCTGCCACAACACCTGGCTAGTTAAGGAGATGGGGTCTCTCTCTAGTGCAGGCTGGTCTCCCACTCCTGAGCTCGAAGGATCTACGCACCTTGGTGTCCCAGACTGCCAGGATTTCAGGTGTGAGCCACTGTGCCCAGCACCGGTGCGTTTCTCCCTGACTCTTCTTTTTCAGAATATGAATCCCTAGCCCACACCAAAGGGCTCCTTCAACACAATTTAAGTTCTTTTCTTCGTTCCCAAATAACATCTGTAGAATGATTTATGTCCTTCCTCACCAAGAGGAAAGCAAATCCCTTCTGTGTAAATACATATGAGAACCTGATACTATTTCAACAACCCTAGTCCACACTGACTCCATTCAGGCAAACTTGGTTTCTCCCCTCTCCAAGGTTTTAGCTTCCTTCTGTCTCCCAGTGGCTAACACCAACCTATTGTAAAGAACCAAGCCTATCTGCCTCGCTGAAAAGCACAGAAAAGCCTTGAGAAAATTCACAAAGCACCATTAATCACTTAATTAAAACTCTCAAGAAGAAGAAAAAATCTGTTTCATTATAATCAAGTCGGAAAATAGATTTGCTCTCCGTTCTTCACAGATGTCAAACACTGCACTGAGACTAGAGTTGCTAGATTTGATGACGTCTGTCTTCACCCAAGTTGAAGTTATTTTTACAATGAGGTAAAAATAAATGCCACAAAAGCTTTGTTTAGATCACTTGTTCTCTTTATTTTTATTTATTTGTTTGTTTGTTTATTTATTTATTTATTTTGAGATAGAGTCACCCTGAGTGCCACGGTGTCACCATAGCTCACGGCAACCTCAAACTCTTGGGCTCAACCTCCCAAGTAGCTGTGACTACAGGTGTCCTCCACAACACCCAGCTAGTTTTTCTGTTTTTAGTAGAAACAGGGTCTCACTCCTGCTCAGGCTGGTCTGGAACTCCTGGGCTCAGGCAATCCACCTTCTTTAGCCTTCCAGAGTGCTGCCATTACTGCCGTGACCCACCGGGCAGGCCAACTTACTCCCTTTAACTTACTGTTTAGACAACGTCCCCAGCTATGCATTTTGCCCTAAGCCCACCCTCATCATTCAGTGTCAGAAACAACCATTAGTTTCTTCTTCACTAGATCCAGTGTAGCTATTCACTGGATTGAATTGATTTCTGCTCAGTTCTCGCAACTTGAATGTGCATGTAAATTATCTGGATATTTTACTAAAACTTAGATTTACTTCAGTAATTCTGGAGTGAGGTATGAAATTTTAAATCCCAGCCAGGTCCTAGATAATGTCAGTGTTGCTGATCTGAGATCCCTCAGCAGATTAAAATGTTCTATTGTGATCCTTTTCAGGCTTGGGGACCCCAAGCAAAGGTTCTGGGGGCCAAATTATCCAGGCTAGTTATATATCGTTTCTGCCAAACAAATGGCCAAATCACTCCAGCAGTGACTATTTGAATATCCACTGCAAAGTCCTTAGTAAAACCTTTGATGTTAACTTAGTAGATTGTTGCTAAAGCATTTGCCACTTCAAGATCTTAAAGATTTCACTCCAAGCCTTTCATAGGCTGTCAGTAAGCCCATCAAAGTAGCCCACCTCTCCTTTCTCCTTATTGCCTCATCACCAAGTTTTGTTTTGTATTTTAGAGACAGAGTCTCACTTGTCCTTGGTAGAGTGTCCTGGCATCACAGCTTGTAGCAATCTTAAACTCTTGGGCTTAAGAGATCCTCTTGCCTCAGCCTCCAGGTAGCTGGGACTACAAGCTCCCACCAGAATGCCTAGCTATTTTTAGAGATAAGGTTTTCCTCTGACTCAGGCTGGTCTTGAACTTGTGAGCTCAGGCAATCCACCCACTTTGGCCTCCCAGAGTGCTAGGATTATAAGCATGAGCCACCGCACCTGGCCCTAACCAAGTTTTAATATAACATTCCTAATTCACTTCTCTGCAGTTGGGTTCAGGGCCAAAGCGTCTTCCTTCATTGATTGCACAAATATCCACTAAGCACCTGCTACGTGCCAGGTGCTATTCTGTGCACTCTTCAGTGATGATCACAGAACACAAGACAAACGAGGTACCCACAGTTATGTAGATGTAGCTCACATTCCATAAGGGTAGGGATGAACAATATAACATGAAAAATGAAGCCAGTTGGGGTGGCTCCTGCCTGTAATACGGCACCATGAGCAGCCCAGGCGTAGCTTGCAGCAATCTCAAACTCTTGCCTCAAACTCTTAAGCCATCCTGCTGCCTCAGCCTCTAGAATAGCCAGGACCACAGGCACCAGCCACCATGCCTGGCTAGTTTTCTATTTTCAGTAAAGAAAAGGTCTTGCTCTTGCTTTTCAAAAGAAGTTCAAAGCACAGTAAGTATATATTTTTTTATGTTTTTTTTGGGGGGGGGACAGAGTCTCACTTTGTCACCCTCAGTTGAGTACTGTGGCATCACAACTCAGAGTAACCTCAAACTCCTGGGTGCAAGCAATTCTCTTGCCTCACCCTCCAAAGCAGCTGGGACTAGAGTCACCCGCCACAACGCCCAGCTAGTTTTAGAGACCAGGTCTTGCTCTTGCTCATGCTGGTCTCCAACCCGTAAGCTCCAACAATCCACCTGCCTCCAGCCTCCCAGAGTGCTAGGATTACAGCCTTGAGCCACCACGCCCAGCCCTTACACTTTTTTTGATCAACATACTTTTAGGGTGTCTCGAAATTTAACTATAGGTCCAAGTGTGCCGTGAGTTAAAAAAAGTTGAAAAACGTTCTCATGTGTAGATTTGACTTAACAGGTGCAGGGGTGGGACGTGAGAGTCTGCATTTCCCCCAAGCTCTCGGGTGATGCTGATGTTGGTGGATCATAATTTGAGCAGCAAAGGAGGAGACTCTTTCAGGAGCTTTATATGAAAAGGAGCCATGAAAAGGGGTAGGTGAGCACAGTAACTGGAGGGAGATGTGAGGCCAAGGGAATTATTTTTAGGATTCCCACATCATAGCACTGTCTGCCAATGAGATTAACATGAAGATGAGAGAAAAAAAAATTAAAAACGGGGGAGGGAGCAATGCCTGTAGCTCAGTGGGTAGGACGACAGCCCCATATACCAAAGGTGGTGGGTTCAAAGCCGGCCCTGGCCAAACTGCAACAACAAAAAAAAATAGCTGGGCATTGTGGTGGGCACCTGTACATAGCTACTTGGGAAGCTGAGGCAAGACAATTGCCTAAGCCCAAGAGCTGGAGGTTGCTGTGAGCTGTGACGCCACAGCACCCTACCCAGGGCGACAAAGTGAGACTCTGTCTCTAAGAAAAAAAAAATTGGGGAGAGAAGAGTCAGTTGTGTGAACATCGTCCTTGACCTTGAGTAGACAAGAGAAAATGGCCCACAGTGATCTAGGATGGGGAAGCCTTGAAGACCCACTAGAGGGAACCACAGGCAGTTCACCCACATCACCAGGAGGGGGCGCAAAGTTCCAGGGTATAGGTGCAGAAGAGGTGCGCAGAGCTCAATTATTTTCTCAGTGTAATAAGGTGTTTAGCCAACAGACTTAAGGGCACTTCTAAAAAACTGTGAGGAAGTGAATCAGCTAGGGCAATTGTCTTCAACCCTAATCAGATCAATGACCCCTTTTCTTTTTTTTTTTTTTTTT
>CAUYTI010050768.1:0-14748 GCA_963575145.1 Galago senegalensis | reverse complement strand
CCCAGCTACTTGGGAGGCGGAGGCAAGAGACTCACTTGAGCCCAGGAGTTGGAGGTTGCTGTGAGCTGTGATGCCACGGCACTCTACCCAGGGGGACAGCTTGAGGCTCTGTCTCAAAAAAAAAAAAAAAAAAAAAAAAATAAAAGAATTGAATTGGAATGTTCCTAATACAAAGAAATGCTAAATGCCTAAAGGGATGGATATCCCCAATTACCCTGATCTGATTAACTGATTAATTTGCATCATATGCCTATATCAAAACATCACAATTATAAAGATTAACAATTACTATATGCTCAGAAGAAATAAAATGTCATTCAATTTTTTTTAAGAAAAGAGTAAATGCACCACGAATTACTCTTGAAGGAAGTGAAAGCAGGTGAACAGTGATCAAGTCAGAAACAAGATTGCTACTCATATAAGAGACTTAGGTACCTGCTGACTTTTTTTAATCCTGCTTTTGTAGATTAATTGACCAAAGTAGGGAGTACAGTACCTCTGATAATGTCTAATATCTCTTGTAACTAAAAATACCATGTATACGTCATTTAAGCTTCAGTAGTTTCTCATTTCAGTCTGATTTCTATATGGGACTATGTATATACTCTTCTCCCAAATATCAACAGAAGAACATATCAAAACATATTAATATAGATAAACTGTACCTTGAACCCCTTCTAAAAGTAAATCAACTCCTTTCCTATAAAATTCAGAAGCAGCTTCATAGTCATCTTCTTCTTCCTTTTTTAAAGCCAGCTTTATTAATTCTCCTGCTTTCTCCAAATAATCTCTCTTGCCAAGCTTGGATTTTAAACTGCCAGGGAAGAGGCTGCGACTTTCCCGTTCTTCTTCTGTTTTGTTCCATTCACTGTCAGAAGCAACAGCCCCTAGTGCTGAAGAATCTGAAGAAAGATTGAGACCAAAAGTTCTACTGGGAGAATTCTGATTGGAAGCCATTCCATCATCTAAGTCGGCGAGAGAATCCACATCGACAGTAAGAGATATCAGATCACTGTCACTGGAGAAGCCTAGAAATATAATCACAATAGTAAATAGATATTAAATTGAGAATCAGCCAAAAGCATACAAATCATGCTAATTATTCATTTTTTTCTTATTATCCAAATCAATTAGGAAGGCTATAATTTACTGATGGAAGCCAGTGTCTAGCAATTTGTCTCAGCTTAGTTCATTTACTTTTGCACTTTGTCTCTGTAACTGTGGAAGACAATTTCCTTGCCTTAATCACCAAACTAAAATTGAAAACAAGACTTTATCTAGACTTGTTGCCAAAAAGAGCCTTTGCCACAAGATCTTATAAACTCTTTACAGAAAACTGTTGCTTGCACACACAGCAGCTGTAGAGAATTGCTTTATAATAAAGGGATACAAGTAAAAGCTTTGGAGTAAGACAAAAAATAAAATACTTGAATCCTGGCTCTTAAAGACCAATGGTAAGTTACTTAATAACACTTATTACACAGGGTTTTAAATAAGTAAAGTTAATCCATATAAAGCATAACAGATTATCATTATAATTATTAAAACAATTATATAATACAGGTTGAATATCTCTTATCTGAAATGCTTAAGATCAGAAGTTTTTCAGATTTCAGATTTTTTAATTAAGGACAATCAATTTCTAATTCTATAACAATTATACAATGCATCTTCAGAGGTGTCCTTTATAACTAACCATCCATATCTGGAAAAATGCAGCTATTTTTTTTAAAGACTTAATTTTTAGAAATGTTTATCTCAGCCTCTTCCATAAGTACTTGGAAAGAAATTTGGTCTGTATTTGCATTTTAGTTTTCAGACAAAATAAATAATAGTGACTACTGAATGTTTTTAGCAGTGAAAATTCCTTCTCCCAGTTCACAAAGCTACTTCACATCCAGATCATAATGTATGACACTTCCTGGTCTCAGGACTACACTTTACACGCTTAAAAACATGGATCAAAGACTACAAACTTTTAGATTATATGGTTATATCTGTAAATATTTACCAATACTGATATTTAGAAAATAAGTCTGAGAAAATTTTTTAAATGAAACATTAAAGCCCACTACATGTAAACATGTAAAAAACTGTATTTAAAAAAAAAAAAGTCTAGGGAGAGAAGTGGCACTGTTTTACATATTTGCAAATCTCGTTAATGTCTGCCTTAATGGAAGATGGCCAGATTCTCATATCTGATTCTGCTCACAATCTTTTGTCATATGTTGTTTTATTTGGAAGATAAGAAAATGACACTTACATATATATATAAAAAATGACAAAAGAAACAAGTATTTACCTTTTCATATAATTGTGCAAATATCTTTAACACTAGACAAAATTTTATAAATAGCAGTTTCTTAAAGCCAGTTGCAATGTAGAATGCAAAATCTTAGCAACAAGTTTTCCAATTCTGGCTTGATGCCCACAGCACAGTGGTTATAGCGCCAGCCACATACACCAAGGCTGGTGGGTTCAACCCCGGCCCAAGCCAGGTAACCAACAATAACAACTGCAACAACAACAACAAAAAAAATAGCCGGGCGTTGTGGCAGGCACCTACAGTCCCAGCTACTTGACAGACTGAGGCAAGAGAATAGCTTAAGCCCAAGAGTTTGAGGTTATTGCAAGCTGTGATGCCACAGCACTCTATGGAGGGTGACATAATGAGAGTCTGTTTCAAAAAAAAAAAAAAATAAGATTTCTGTTTCTGTTAACGTTCAAATCCCTTGGTCTATTTTGCACTCAATGGATCCTTTACCCATACATGAGTTGGTAACATCACATAGTGGTTCATTATGAAAATACTGGTTCCGGCTGGGCAGCACGACTCACTCCTGTAATCCTAGCACTCTGGGAGGCTGAAGCATGTGGAATGCTTGAGCTCAGGAGTCTGAGACCAGCCTGAGCAAGAGAGCAAGACCTCCATCTCTACCAAAAATAGAAAAACTAGCCAGACATGGTAGTACCCATCTGTACTACTGGCTACTCAGGAGGCTGAAGCAAGATGATTGCTCGAGTCCAATAGTCTGAGGTTGCTGTGAGCTATCATGCCACAGCACTCAACCCAAGGCAACAAAGTGAGACTCTGTCTCAAAAATAAATAAATTAATTAAATTAAAATTAAAATACTGGTTCCCTGAGTTACACAGATCTTCCAAATGTTGAAACCACATTTTAGTATTAAATCCCCCCCCCCCAAAAAAACATGTTTGTTAATATCACCACCAATCTCATCAGAAAATTATTTAAGCATTGGGAAACTGCCAAACCTAAATGGCAGTTAAAAAGTATCTGAAAATCCTAATTTTCACTGGAAATCTTAATTTTACCTGAAATACAATCAGTTATTTTCCTTAAAGTGTCAGCTCATGTCATCCACTCCCAAGAAAAAACTGACCAAATACCCAACTCTGAATAAAGTAGTTTCTCATTTGTTTAAGCAAAACAGTGTCTCATGAAAAAAGGAGTTAGTTCAGCATATGGCTCAAACGACTACACAAACGCTTTTTCAAGACAATCATGGGAGTTCGGTATGCAGAATGCTTTCTTTCTGTGTTTATCTTATTTTTCAAACAGAATATTAAAAAGATATGTACGAAGAGCTGAGATTGAATAAAACTAACAGTTTTTATCTGCTTTATCAAGGACATTCTTAGGAAGAATTAGTATTGGTTTTCTAAGTACCCACACTGAGTACCGTCACAGCTTGGTGCCACTGTCTAGACTTCATGCCTGGACCCAGTAATTTTAGCCACAATGGCTTTTGCTTCCTCAGTGCAAATGTCAACACGGTGAAAAGGCAAAGAATATCCTGGCATTATTATCAAGGTAGGTTTTGCCTTGTGAACCCCCTGAAAAGATCTGAGAAATACCCAGGGATCTGAAGATTACAATGTCAGAGCCACTGATCTGTATCATTAAATAAGACTGACAATAGGTTACATAAAAAAATAGGGAACAGCGAGATCCACATCACACTGATATTAACTGCCAAGTTTCTCATTAAAAAGAAAATAATCTCCTTCGGATTACATAGTAAATCAACATTAAAGGTGGATTCAACTATACTATTCTAAATTAGGGATGGGCAAACTTTTCCAATATAGGGCCAAAAAGTAAACACTATAGGCTTTGCAGGCTATTTATGACCTCAGTCATAACTACTCAACTCTATCACACAAAAGCAGTCATAGATAATACACAAATATGAATAAGCATGACTGTGTTCCAGTAACATCTAGCTTGTACACACTGAAATTCAAGTTCCATATACTTTTCACATCACAAAATCATATTCATTTAATTTCTTCAACCATTTAAAAATATAAAAACCATTTATGGTTTTTAGGCCATACAAAACCAAGTAGATGGCTGGATTTGGCCTGTGGGCCATAGTTTGCCAAACCCTATTTTAGACTCAAATTGCTTACTTCATATTAAATAAAGTAAGTCTGAGTAAAAACATATTCCTGCAGCTATGTTCAAATTTTAAATCAGCTTTAGACACCACTTTGGCATCCTGCCAATAGATCCTCATTTTCAACTTTTTTCCCAATCCTTAAAATGCCCGAAAAGGACTAACTCTAGTCCCAAAAAGAAACAGATTTCTTTAAACCCACAATTTCAAATGAGATTCTTTGAACCTAGTGGCAATCTTTTCAGTTTTTCTGACATTTTAGCCAGCCAGATAGTCCTTCAGAACCAAAATCTTCTATGGCAATTAATGAAGTTATTTATCCACTCTTTTGAGAAATGTATGTAAACTTTATAAAGATTTTTCTTAATTTTAAAATATTGTATGTATTTCAAGACAAACTTATTTCCTTAAATGGTGCCATTATATAACCTAGTAAAGTCCATTAAATTAATTAACAAATAAATAAAGTCAGAAAAAAAGTTCTGATTTACCCAGCTAATCACAAAAGAAAGGAAATGCTTGCTGTGTTACAGATCTTTTCTCTGTGCTCCGGTGTCTTGTCACTATAACCTTCACACCATCTATCACATTGTCCTGTTTCATGCTTTGCCTGATTTTCCTTTCTAACGAGAACAATAATACCAAAGGGCAAGAGGATAAAGTTATGTATCCTCAGTTTCTTGGCTTTTGACCACAAAAATCTAGTTACATAGTCATATTTCCTCTTACCCATCCAATCTTATTTTATTAGCAATGAGAATCATCATTAAATGAAACTACATCAAAAAAGCAAGACCATCAGAACACCTAGAGAGAAAGTCAGATAGTAAAATTAAGTAAATAAGCATTCTACACAGCGTTTCCTTTTCAAGTTTTAAATAATTTTGAAATGAAGAATCTTTAAAAGCGAGCAAGCAAACAAAAAAAACCTAGCACGAGGGCTAGACAGAGAGAGGTTTTTAGCCATATCAGGAGAAGCAAAGGGAACTAAAAAGAATTCTGGTTTAACCCTTTTTGGAGGGGTTTGGCAATTTATATTAAAAGCACAAAAATAACCTTTTATCTTTCACCCAGAAATCCAGTAATTTTTGCCCAAAATAAAGACACACAAAAAAAATCTATATATGAGAATCTCCATCATAAAAATTAGTAAAAATCTAAAGATAAATTCCTAATGATTTAGGAATTTTAGATAAATTCCTAACAAGAGATTATGATACTGCCCTATGATAAAATATCATACTGCTGTAATATTATAGATAAATGTTTAATGCTAAAGTATTTATGATATATTATGCAAAAATGACAAACTACAAAAGTGTATGTACACTAGAATCCTAATTTAAAAACAAATAGGAAAAAAGCATAGAAAGAGACACCAAAGGCTCGGCGCTTGTGGTTCAAGTGGCTTAAGTCGCCAGCCACATATACCTAAGGTGGTGGGTTCGAATCCAGCCCAGGCTCGCCAAACAACAATGACGGCTACAACCAAAAAATAGCCGGGCATTGTGGCAGGCACCTGTGGTCCCAGGTACTTGGGAGGCTGAGGCAGGAGACTTGCTTGAGCCCAGAAGTTGGAGGTTGCTGTGAACAGTGATGCCACAGCACTCTACCCAGTGGGATAGCTTGAGGCTCTGTCTCAAAAAAAAAAAAGAGAGAGACACTAAATAGTGATTTTCTAGGTATGGAAGGATTATAGGTGATTAAGTTCAGTAACTGAAAAACCCAGCAAAAGCTAAAATTGAGAATCTGGATATAAAGAAAGTTATACAGTCATCATTTATGAAATATAAACCTATATAGATCAATAAGCAGTCAATGCCAAGGAATTCATTACTTACGAAACAAGTCAGAATATTAAAAAAAATTTTTTTAAAGGCTGGGCACCTGTGGCTCAAGCAGCTAAGGCACCAGCCACATACACCTGAGCTGGTGGGTTCGAATCCAGCCAGGCCCACCAAACAACAATGATGGCTACAACCAAAAAATAGCTGGGTGTTGTGGCAGGCGCCTGTAGTCTCAGCTACTTCGGAAGCAGAGGCAGGAGAATCACTTGAGCCCAGGAGCTGGAAGTTGCTGTGAGCTGTGATGCTATAGCACTCTACCTAGGGCAATAGCTTGAGGCTCTGTCTCAAAAAAAAAAAGGAGTTGGTCATAAAGACTGATCTGTTTAAAGCAGGCTAACCCCTGAGGCCTCTTCCTTGCCTACACTAATCCTTTAATTCTCCTCTTAAGTTACACCCTACTTAAAAAGCCCAACAGTATAGACCATACCTATGTGGCAACTAACCAGCTTCTAGTTACTCAGTAGTATTTTTTCTTCCATATTTAAGCAATTCCTAAATTCCTTTTTTCTCAATGAAGTATTCTCCAACCAGCTCAAAGAAAGGAAGATAATATTTAAAAGCGCCCTTCACCACCAAAGCAATGAATCACATATGTTTGTGTGTGTGCACGTTTCATATAAACACTCAATGTGCAGTTTGTTGTCTTATATCCTTAATATATCTGCTTAAGACAGAGCTTGTTCAAATTCTAGAAATCAAAGACCTACGATTCAATTTGTTTTATACAAAACTATATGTAAATATTATATTAAGTGGAGACTAGTTCCCTAAAACTCAGAAAGTTAGTTACCAGGTAAGATAGAGAAAGCAACTAGCAAGTGAGGGCTTCTCAGTTTAGGTAAGTAAGAAAGACATTGTGGATAAGCCAGGGCAACCACTGACATCTGATACAATGTAGAGACTATTTGTCAAAAGTTAAACCAAGCTGAAGTCAATCCATACTTAAAGGGGCCCTCTGGGCCATCATGAGAGTAAAAGGTGCATCCTTCACCAACACCATCAAGGCAAAAACCTAAGCTTTTTTTGGAAGTGATACAAGGGGAAAAAGTCAAAGGTTCTATGAAAGCGTTCTGCCTCCAGGTTCATATCACAGAGATTCAAGTCTCAGGGCTATTAGAGGGCCCCAGGTGACTTGTTAAAAAGCAGCTACAGACATGAGGGGTTTATTTAGCATCCCAGTTCACCTACCTACCCTTACCTCTATGCTTTGAACTGCTCAGAGTAGGGCAGTATAGTGAAATCTGTCTAGGACACCATCTCTGAAAGACAGGCCCCAGGGGAAAAGGTTGAGTTGCCATAGAATAAATCTTTATACTATAAACTATCAAAAATCTGTATTTGAAGACCATCTGTAAAAAGAGATCAGTTTCCTTTAGAACAACAGGTGGTCTCTCATGGGTGACTATATATAAAATACCTGGCCTCATTATTATTAGCTGATAGCTTTCACTGAGCCCTGAGGTTCAAATATTGCCATAGTCAACAAAAGGGAATTTCTATTTTTCCTAGTAGCAATGACTCATGCTTCATGCACAAAGCAAGATATCTAGCCAGCAGAACAAAGGTTACCCTGAGGTAGAAGACATACATATCCGTTTCCATTAAGAAAGCTCTTATTAATACGATATTAAATGGATACCTAAATCTAAGGCTTAGTGCTAGTTAAGATTCCCGTACTTGTTTGCCCACTCATCATTTAGTAATAGCTACTGTTACTAAAACGAACCATTCCTTTGATGTTCCACATTTGTATAACATCCTTGGGACACGTCTATGCCTCACTCTTCAAATTTCGTAAAAGAACATCAGAATAGCTATTTTATATTTGATGCAAAGAGAGTAAGTTCAGAAACCAACACAAGCAGTCATAATTACAGCCCTAATACTGTTATCTTCTCATGGACAGTATCAATCACCTGGCTTCCCCTTTCCCCCAGTGAATTTTCATCCTGCTATTCCTCATACCTTATCTGGCTACAGGACACACAGCCTGTTACCAGCGTACAAGTAGCTCACTCTGAGCTTTCTATACTAAATATGTATTCTCCCTCTGTCCCTGTCACAAAATCCACTCTTTTCATTTCAAAATATAATTCTGTGAGGATTATCAAATACCTGAAGTACCTTAGGCACGTGGCTTAACTTCCCTGAAATTCCACCTTTTCACCTGTAAAAATAAAAGATTTAACTGTACGGTTTCTAATGTTCCTTTCTACTCTAAACCCTGATTCCCAGGCATATCATGAAATGTGTGTTATGTGTGCCACACAACCCCTAAACTTCTAATGTCCAATGTTTATTCTCAATATCCCAAGGGTTTTTAAGAGTCAATATTTGTAATTTGTACCATTTGTTTTATTGGCATACACACATTGACACATTCTCATTTGTGTTTATCTTGAGTAAAACGGCTTGCTCTTTTTTCCTTTTTAAGCTCCTTCACCAAAGCAAATTCAATTAATAAGGGGCAGTGAATAAAACAGAGTAAATAAGCACTTAAGAGAAAAAACAATTTCTTCAAGCTGAGTAAGCAATAGATATTCTAACATCCATTATTGAAAACCTAGAAGCAGCTCAGCAACAAGATTTAGAGTTCTCATGGTGCCACCTAGTGGACATTTGAACTAAAGTCTACTTTAAATTTAAATTCCTTCTAATTAGATTTTCTGTATTTTGTTATCTCACTAAATTGTGTAGTGCCTAGACTTTATCTCAAAAATATATTTGGTTTAAATTATCCAGTCAACTGAAGAACACTCCTATTTAAAACAGTCCTTCCTCAAAGCATCAACTTTAAATCCATTAAATTAAATAACACAAATAAAAAGGGGAAATAAACGATATTTTGACAGAGAAGTATTTTTCAAACTTAAATAGCTATATAGCTTTCCAATTAGTCCCCATAATGTTTTCAATATAATCAATACCATTCATTTTGCTAGTTTAGCCACAATCTTCATGTTTGTCAACATACAGAGAGAAATTATTACCCTGACATCAAATAAATATATAAATCTTGGGATTAATGTCATTTTCATGGTTCCCTTACAAAGACCACAATAGATGCTATCCTCAAAATGTATATTTCATTTTCTTTAAAATATGTAATCCAGAACAGCTTAATAGCTCCTTTCTTATCCCTACAATTGTCACAATGAACACTTGAGTTCTTATTCCACAATTTCCAGCCCAAAAAAGGGTAGGTTTTACTATTCCATGGGACTTATTTAAGAATATTCACTCTCAAGATCTGCTATATCTAAGAATCTGATCTCTCGATTTGTTTGTAGTCATGATCACCAAATTATTTTCTCTTATTTGCTGGATGAACCTGGAAAATGTCCCTCCCAAAACTGAAAAGGAAATCAAGTAATGTATTAGGAAAAGGAAATGACACAGGTTACCAGATGAGAGTATACCAACATCAAAGGCCCTGATATCAAGGCAGCATGGCAATAAAGCAACCTACATCCTTCAAACAGGCCAACAGATGAGAGAAACATGTCAAGAAGCTCAATTCCCAGGCACCAATTTGGGCAGATTTCCACAAATATCACAGTAACTTCATAGCTAAATTTAATTCAACAAAAAGATAGAAGTTTAAAATGGAAGTAAGATGTTAGCAATCAAAAAGATCTTCTTTCATCCTTGAGAAAACATAGTTTAATTTCTTTGAACAAAGGAGATAAAAAGTAACCAGCATTTCATTTAAGTAATATAAAACATTAACTTTTGGTCTAAAAACCTACTGAATAATTTTGTTAATTTTCAGTTTCATATTAAATATATCTACCAGTTTATCGCCAAATGATTGATTTTATGGAAATTTAAAGGGGTTTCTCTAGCCACTCTACTATAAATTAACTGTTACTTTTAAAAAACAGAAATCCATATCCTCATCTTTTCTCCAAAAACTTACATTTCACAGTAAATTAGCTGACTGAGTTTTTAAGGTACTAACAAAAATAATGATCACCTAGCTTCTACATCTGTTCTCAGAGAAGTGATAAACTTGTCATTCTAACTGTAACTGAAGGACCTTGAAACAGCAGACTAATTAAGATTTGCCCCTCTGGCTCACTTCAACGCCAAACTAAATCACAGTATGAAAAATGACAATCCATCTTCAAAACACCATTGAAAATAGTACGCTCCGAGGAGCTGTTACAGAGTGAATCACCTCCTCACATTTTGGCTTTCAATCCAAACCACAAGCATTGCCACCACGATCCCTCTACAAGCCTCCATTTCACGGCATACCTGTGGCCCTGGCTGGCTGCCAGCTTTCCTGCTCTGTTGCTACTAGGTGCCCTCTCCCCTGGCTGTCCCTGGAGTTTGCAGACCTTTTGATGCAAAGTAAATCTTCCACTTTCCCACTATGCCAGGCAATCTCATGATATTTAAAAGCCTTTTTCTCTCTCAAATAACAATGAATTTGCAGTGAATTTGACACTTTGATCTATCTGTATTTGTCAACCTGGCATCTTTCAGCAGGATTAATTAGCCAAGCATAACAGCTTTGAAAGGGAGGAGAGAGAAAACACAAGCATTAACAGCATTTCCAGTTCCATGTTTTTCATTCTCCATGGATCACAGTGTGTCCGAGAGATAGTAATGTAGTTGAAAAATTCAACTGCACTGACAGGATAAAATGTCAATATTCCTTTTAGGTGTCCTAAAGTCTTTCTTCTGTGTTTTTAACAGAAATGTTGGCCCCAATTTCTCTCATAAAAGCACATTACTAAAAGGTAAAGGCTTCCAAAGAAACACACCTTTTTGAAACTTCAGAGGTAAGCTCTGCTTTAGGTAGGGTCACCCTTACGGCTCAGTATGCCTGAGACAGTCCTGTATCACACTTGTGGTCTTGGTATAATTATCAACAGCATTATCTAATTCTCAGAAGTGTCCTAGTTTGTACAATAAATTACATGCTTACCCTAGTTTTAGGGTACATCTCCTTTAACACTGATGTAGTCACCTGATCACCTTGAACAGCTTTCAATACATTGGAACACTATAACAAAAAAGTCATTCCTAATAATAATGTTCTTCCCTTCTCTCACAGACTACAGTAAAGGACAAAAAGATCTCTGTACTACCCCCCATTTTAGTATTCACCGTTCTCTCACCATGGTTGACTCCTATCTAATGACAAAGGCTTGTTAAGGATATAAAAAGAATATAACCACTCCCACATCACACAATCTTTGATTCCTGTACCCAAAAATTAAAAAGAAACATTCCACATTTCTAAGAACTGCAGTCCTCATTAAGTAAACTTTCCTACTTGTTCTCTATTGGGTATCACACACAATCAGTATGGTTTTACAAGTGGAAAATGTGCACTCCCCTTCCTCAGGAGAAGGGAAAATGAGGCAGCAGGCAGATCAAATAACCCAGAAAAGTCAACTTCCATGGAAAATAGTTCTAAAATTATAATTACATAGGGATCCCAAGTAGGGGCTTGGGATTTTCCAAACTCTATAGGCTCTCTGATTGAAACATTAAAACAGATCATAGAGAATAGACATTTCTCCCACCACCACCACCAAAAAAAATGACAGACTATAAAGTGAAATTACCGGCAACAACACTTTTCTATGAACCTGACAGAACTAGGATGGAGCATGTGGCCCCCATGAATTACACAGAACACTAGGTTAAATTAATGAACTTTAATTTTAAATCAAAGGAAGGCACAAGGAGAAAATATAAAATTAACTATTTCTCTAATGTGTAGAATCAAAAGAAAGAAAAATTTAAGTACATCAGCCCACAGAATGGATAGGAATTTGTTGCTCTTACCAGATCAAGATGGGAATTTACTGCAACAGATCTATGCCAATGTGGCTGCTGATGTATGACAGCCCTAGAAACCCTCTCAAAACAGCACTACAATGAGATACAGCTACCTCCCGCACAGGAGGCATAAAGCAGCCCCTCTGCCATAAACTCACACTCATCAAAGAGATCAAGAAATATTATTTCATCTATTATTTTACCTTTAATAAACCAACTCTAAGCCACCTGAAACAAATCCAATTATCTATTTTACTTTCAAGGACCCCCCCTCCCACCCACCTCCAGATCTCTCTTTTTTTAATTCCATAATCTTCCCTGAAAGAAAACTAGTTATGGAAATCTAACCACTAAGATGTACATGTTCAAATCTTCCCATAAATTCAAGCACGGCTTAATAGAGGAATAAAACAAGAGATTAAACATTCCTGAATTAAAGTGATTAGAAGTACAAAAAGCGCCTTGATTTAGATTCATGTTATTAAAAAACATATCAAAAACACTAAAACTGCCTAAGGTTTATTCTTTCTGGGTAAATGACAAAATTTGTATAGCCAATCTTGAAATTCATTGCCTAAAAGTCACATGATGCTACATAAACTTCAGGAAGGTGCCTCAATACTAAACAAAACAAATTATTCATTATGATATATTTCATCAAGCCTAAGACATTACTAACTGCAGGATAAATCAGGTATATAAAATATACCGCTAAGAAAGAAAAAAACTGCCAATTAAATGTGAGATATCATTGATCCCATATGATGCACCCCATGATGTTAAAATGTATAAGGGAAAAAAACTCTTATAATCAGCAAAATATCCCCAAATTCCTACCTACATCTGTTTTCTGCAATGCAGATAAGATTTATAGTTTCATGCAACCAAAACCTTTGAAACACAAAAATTTAAACAAAAAATCTCTTACCTTCTGTACTACACTCAGGAAAGGTATCGATGAGGGAATCTGAGTAAGCTTCAGGAGGACCAATTAATTCAGAACCATCGTTAATTATTCCACCCTAAAAAGATCAGAACAGTTGTGTTTCACTCTCATTGAGAGTAAAAAAATAACAATAATAACAAACAAGTTATCCCAACTGTACATTTATGTGAATTCACAGATATTATCATATTAATGTATAAAACTAGATTACAATCAATAGCTGTATCAAATACTGGTTCACTAACTGCAACAAATACACCACACCAATGTAAGATGGTAATAATAGGGAAAACTAGGGGGAAGGGTGAGGGGATACATAGAAATATCAATATGTTGGCTCATTAACTATAACAAACACACCACAAAATGTAAGATGTTAATAATAAGAAAAATTGGGAGGGGCCAGGGTGAAGAAAAGCAGATGGAGGAGAACCGTACTTTCTTGCACAATTTTTCTGCAATACTAACCTGCTTTAAAAATAGTCTATTATTTAAAATGTAACAGTAATATTACCATGTTGATGATGATATGTGCATCTTCATAAAAGTATATTAGTTTAAATCAATCAAAAGTATTCATAAACTAAGTTCAAAAGAAGAAACCACCTATCAACCAAACAATATTGTGGAACATCCTTAAAAACTAGTCATTTTAATTAGTGATAAATGATAAAATCCATCAGGAAGTCACTGAGCTTTATCAAATTATAAACTATAATATAGTACACAACACCTCAGGTAATCGGTGAAGCCACTTAAGTTTGAGAACCATCTGTATACAATGAAGGTAAAACTAAAGAAATTTAAGATTTTTTAATAAACTTTTCTTAAGATGTAAAAAGTAAATATAAAATTCATTTCCCCATATGACCATTTGGGTCATTTAAATGCCGTATTTAGGTTTGCAAATTCATGCCTCAGAAGTTATTTTTCTTACTCTATCTGCAACTAGAGAATGCTGTCGTCAGATGAGTAGTACTGTGCCTTTGTGAAGGAAGGCACCATTCACAGATAAAGAGCATACAATTCTTAAAGAATTAAATAATTAAAATAACAATTCTTCTACTTCTTAATATCCTTCCTTCTACCTTCCATTAACAGTGCTATGCCTCCAAACATTACTACTTAATAGCATCACAAAATATACACAGACCCCATTTCCTCGCTACCTCAGCAAAGAGAACTCAGTGACTATCTTAATCAGAAATCTCCCTGACAGTTTATTTTGAATGAACTTAGTATGTAGTAAAAAAAAAAAAAAAAATCACAGGGCGGCACCTGTGGCTCAAAGGACTGGGGTGCCAGCCCCATATGCTGGAGATGGCAGGTTCAAACCCAGCCCCAGCCAAAAACGGCAAAAAAAAAAAAAAAAAAAAAAACTCACATTACATATGCAGCATCTCAAAGTTTTTGTTAATGAAAAGTCCACCTAGGTAGAATGAGTAGATCAGCAAATGCTTTCCCCAACAGGCAATAAAAAAATTCAGAGGAATAGGCTTGGCGCCTGTGGCTCAAGTGACTAAGGCGCCAGCCACATACACCTAAGGTGGCGGGTTCGAATCCAGCCCAGGCCGCCAAACAACAATGATGGCTGCAACCAAAAAAAATAGCCAGGCGTTGTGGTGGGTGCCTGTGGTTCCAGCTACTTGGGAGGCAGAGGCAGGAGACTCGCTTGAGCCCAGGAGTTGGAGGTTGCTGTGAGCTGTGGTGCCACGGCACTCTGCCCAGGGGGA
>CAUYTI010050766.1:0-10426 GCA_963575145.1 Galago senegalensis | reverse complement strand
GAGACTGTCTCCTCCCACCCCCCAAAAAAAGCAATTGCTGTTGAAGAGTGTATCAATTTTTCTTTTTTGAGACAGGAGCCTCAAGCTGTCCCCCTGGGTAGAGTGCCGTGGCATCTCAGCTCACAGCAACCTCCAACTCCTGGGCTCAAGCAAGTCTTCTGCCTCCACCTCCCAAGTAGCTGGGACCACAGGCACCCGCCACAAAGCCTGGCTATTTTTTGGTTGCAGCCATCATTGTTGTTTGGCCGGCCTGGGCCGGATTTGAACCCGCCACCTTTGGTGTACGTGGCTGGCGCCTTAGCCACTTGAGCCACAGGCACCAAGACTGTATCAATTATTAAGTGTGGAGCCAATGCTATTTTGGTTGCAACGCATTGAGAAGATCATTTCCAGGAATGCAATATACTTCACCTCTGTCAACCCCCACCCCAATCTCTGCTCTAAGGCAGAAACAGCAGCACTAGTCATAGTGGGAGGAGGGCGGGGCTGGAATATGGGGCTGGGATACAGATTGTCAGAGGGTAGAAGAACAGGTAGCTTTTTTTTTTCAGATTAGTTTATGTTTATTAGTTATCCTTTTTTTTTTATTGAATGGTAACTGTGTACATTAATGCACTTCTAGGGTACAGTGTGGTGTTTTCACACACAATCCGAAACACTTCCATTGAACTGGTTAACATAGCCTTCATGTCATTTTCTTATTTTGTTAAAACGTTCATATTCTACTATAGAAAGATTCACTTGTACCCTTCTAAGATATACCACAGATATACCACAGAAGTGAACCCTCGAATCCTCCTCCCTCCACCCATTCCCCCCTCCCCATATCCTTAGGTTATAGCTTTCATATAAAAGGTTTAAATTAATTTCATAATAGGGGTGTGTACATTGGATACTTTTTCTTCCATTCCTGTGATACTTTGCTAAGAAGAGCATTTTCTAGCTCCATCCATGTGAGGGGTGGCTTTTTTTTGAGACAGAGCCTTAAGCTGTCATCCTGGGTAGACACACATCACCATTATGGTTGATGTGGGTAGACTCACATCAACCTCCAAATCCTGGGCTCAAGCGATTCTCCTGCCTCAGCCTTCTAAGTAGCTGGGACTACATGTGCCCACCACAATGCCCAGGTATTTTTTTTTTTTGGTTGCAGCCATCATTGTTTGGCGAGCCTGGGCTGGATTTGAACCCACCAGCTCAGGTGTATGTGGCTGATGCTTTAGGGGCTTGAGCCACAGGCGCCAAACATGTTTTTTTTTTTTTTTTTTGAGACAGTCTTACTTTGTCGCACCTTTGATGCAGCTATGTTGCATCATAGCTCACAGCAACCTCAAATTCTTGGGCTCAGCCACAATTTTCTTACCTCAGACTCTTGAGTAGCTGGGAATACAGGTACCCACCACAATGCCCAGCTTTTTTTTTTTTTTTTTTTAAGAGACAAGGTATCACTCTGGCTCAGGCTGGTCTCAAACCTCTGAGTTCAATCTACCCACTTCAGCCTCCCAAATGCTAGGATTACAGGCATGAGCCACTGTGCCCTGCAAGAACAGGTGTTTTGGAAAGCTGCCTATAAACTAGTTAATTCTGGTTCGTTAATGTTAGTAAAGGCAGCCCTCCTCTCTGCAGTATGGATAGAACACAGTGGGGAACTTTCACTGATTTTGAAAATGTCTTTAATTTTTCTGCTGAGCAGAATCCTCATTTGGCTGTTTGTGCCCTGTGATATGAGAAGGGGCAGAATGGGGGCACCCCCCTTCTCTCTGCTGGTTCTCCCACTTCCTTCCTGTCTGGGCTCAAGGCCCACGTTACTGGAAAGCAAGCTCCCTCACCTTGCGCACCTGATCAGGCAGTTGGGTCGTAGAAATGTCAACCTACCAGCAGGGTAACAGCCTTCTAATTTGTTACCCTGTTTTCTCTAAGACAGTTCTTGAGCTGAGACACTATAAAATCCAATCCTTCTGGTTAACTCTCTCTCTTTCTCTCATTTTTTTCTGTAACAGCTTTATTGAGATACGTTTCACAGCTGGCCCATTTGAAGTGTTCAATTCAATGGTGGATGGCTCTTCTTTCCTTGTCCCTCCTGGTCTGCTTGCACATTATCTCCTTCCTCCAGGGACAGAATGGGTAAATGAGGGGACACAAACACAACTGGAGGTGACCCCAAGGACTTCTCTGACTAAAGCATCTGCTAGCTAAGGAATAATAGTGGTGCTCACTGACCCGGGGTTGGGGTCTGCCAAAGGAGGCTTTCTGCAGTGCTTTCAAATGTCAAGAAGCTGGCAGACACTGTAGGGACAGGGTGAAAGCAGTGCCAAGATGTTCCCCACCAGTATGCCAACCATGTAACAAAACTGAAGTGGTTTTTCAGAAAGAGTCTGGAGTTTTTTGAGTTGGTTGGTTCCAGCCTTGCTATGTATTAATGTGACATATACAATAAGATTGCCAATTCAGCTCTCAGAGAACAGTATTTAAATCAACAGTGATAAAATACTGAATTTGTAGGGTATCTTAAAAAGAGAGAAAAAATAAGAAAATCAACAGTAATAGCCCATTTATTTCCTCACTCAACAAATAGTTATTCAGAGTCGAGAAGGAGCCAGGCACTCTTCTAAGAACTGGGGGGTACTGGTGGGTCCCTGCTCTCAAAGGAAGTGCGTGTAATCTGGTGGGGAGACAGATGACAAAAAGTAACAGGTGAACAAGCAAAATGTTTTTGTTTAAAAAATATGGTTTCCAGCCAGGTGCGGTGGCTCATGTCTATGATCCTAGCACTTTGGGAGGTTTGGGAGACTGAGGCATGTGTATCACCTGAGCTCAGGGGTTTGAGACCAGCCTGAGCAAGAACAAGATCCCATCTCTACTAAAAATACAAAAATTAGCTGGGTGCCGCGGGGAGTGCCTATAGTTCTAGCTACTCAGGAGGTTGAGGCAAGAGGATCACCTGAGCCCAAGAGTTTGAGGTTACTGTTAGCTATGATGATGTCTCGCTCTGGCTCAGGCTGGTCTCAAACCTAGGAGTGCAGGCAATCCACCTTCTTCTGCCTCCCAGAGTGCTAGGATTACAGGCATGAGCCACTGCAGTAGGCTTTGATTCCACAGGTTTGGACAAGTTAGATTTTTCAATACGGGTAAGCGAAAGAAAAAAAAATAGTTTGAAATGTTAAAAAGGATGGCTGGGGAAAGCGTCTCTCTGAGGAAGCAATATTTGAATTGAGACTTGACTGACAAGAGGGAACCAGCAGCATGATGCTCTGGGGCAGTGTTCCAGCTAGAGGCAGCAGTAAGTGCCAAGGCCCCAGGTGTAGCCCAGAGGAGGGCATGCAGGACCCAGGAGGAACCAGCCTGAGGAAAAAGGGGTAATCTGGTAGGAGGGTATGTGCTAAGGTTTTTTTTTTTATAGAGACAGAGTCTTTGTTGCTCTCAGTAGTGCTGTGGTGCCACAGCTCACAGCAACATCCAACTCTTGGGCTTAGGCTATTCTCTTGTGTCAGCCTCCCAGCAGCTGGGACTACAGGCACCTGCCACAACGCCCAGCTATTTTTGTTGCGGTATGGCTGGGGCCGGGTTTGAACCCGCCAACCTTGGTATATGGGGGTATATGGGGCCGGCGCCCTACCCACTGAGCCACAGGTGCCACCCTCAGTTTTTCATGTTTAGTAGAGATGGAATCTCACTTCTACTAGGCTGATCTCAAACTCCTGGGCTCAAGCGATCCACCCGCCTCAGCCACCCCTAGTGCTAGGATTACAGGTGTGAGCTATCACGCTGGTAAGCCACCATAGCCAGCCTCAAACTGTAAGTTCTATTTACCCCTTTGATTTTCTCCAGTGTGCTGTGCTGTGTTTTTTTTTTTTTTTTTTTTGAGACAGTCTCACTTTGTCACCCTTTATAGAATGCCATGGCGTGATAGCTTACAGCAACCTTAAACTCTTGGGCTCAAGCAATTCTCTTGCTTCAATCTCCAGAGTAGCTGGGACTGCAGGAACCTGCCTATTTTTAGAGACAAGGTATCACTCTGGCTCAACCTGGTCTCCGACCTATGATCTCAGGCAATCCACCTGCCTTAACCTCCCAGAGTGCTAGTATTACAGGCATGAGCCACCATCACATCCGGCCTTTGTCATACTTGTTAATAAATTTTTTTTTTTGAGAGTCTTACTATGTTGCCCTCAGTAGAGTGCTGTACTGTCACAGCTCACAGCAACCTCAAACTCTTGGGCTTAAGCAATTCTCTTGCCTCAGCCTCCCATGTAGCTGGGACTATAGGAGCCCTGCCACAACACCCAGCTATTTTTTTTTTTTTTTTTTGCTGCAGTGGTCATTGTTTTTGGCAGGCCCTGGCCTGGTTTGAACCCACCAGCTTTGGTGTATGTGGCTGGCCCTAACACTGAGCTATGGGTGCTGAGCCATAAATTGTGTTTTACTTTTGTTACTCTGTATTTTGTCAGTCTCATTTGCAGGATGTAGGCCTAGAACCTAAGAGGGCAGAAGAAAAAGGTTTTCCCCTCCCCATATATATTTCAGCCTTAGATATTTGAGAATTCCTTTTTCCTTATGTGTTTTTTAGAAAACCACTTTACTGAGGTATGACTGACATATAAAAAGCTGCACATAATTCATGTGTACAACTTGATGAGTTTGAAGATAAGCATACCCTCATGAAACATCACCAAATCTATGCCATAAACTTTTATATAATCTCCAAAATCTTCCTCCCACCATCTTTATTTACCACAATGATTATGGTAATGTAAGAACACTTGATATAAGATCTACCCTCTTAGTAAGTTTTACAAGTTTTTTATTTTTTTTGAGAGAGTTTGTCTTATTCTGTCGCCTGGGCTAGTGTGCCACGGTATCATCATAGCTCACTGCAACCTCAAACTCCTGGGCTCCAGCTGTCCTCTTACCTCAGCCACCTGAGTAGCTGAGACTATAGGCACACACCACCACACTCAGATGATTTTTCTATATATATATATATATTTTTTTTTCTTTTTTTTTTTTGAGACGGAGCCTCAAGCTGTCCCCCTGGGTAGAGTGCCATGGCATCACAGTTCACAGCAACCTCCAACTCCTGGGCTCAAGCAAGTCTCCTGCCTCAGTCTCCCAAGTAGCTGGGACTACAGGCACCCGCCACAACGCCTGGCCATTTTTTGGTTGCAGCCGTCATTGTTGTTTGGCGGCCCGGGCTGGGGATTTGAACCTGCCACCTTAGGTGTATGTGGCTGGCGCCTTAGCTGCTTAAGCCACAGGTGCCGAGCCGATTTTTCTATTTTTTTGTAGTGACAGGTCTCCTTCTTGCTCATGTTGGTCTAGAATTCCAGACCTCGAGTGATTGTCTCGTTTCTGCTGCCTAGAGTGCTAGATTTACAGGGCTGAGCCACTGTGCCAGCCTTTTTTTTTTTTTGAGACAGAGCCTCAAGCTTTCACCCTGGGTAGAGTGCTATAGAATCACAGCTCACAGCAACCTCCAACTCCTGGGTTAAAGTGATTATCTTGCCTTTGCCTCCCAAGTAGGTGGGACTACAGGCTCCCGCCACAATGCCCGGCAAGTTTTTGGTTGCAGCCGTCATTGTTGTTTGGCAGGCCCGGGCTAGATTCGAACCTGCCAGCTCTGGTATATGTGGCTGGCACCTTAGCTGCTTGAGCTACAGGTGTCAAGTCTTTTTTTTAAAATATAGAGAAGGGGGTTCACTTTCTTTTTTTTGAGAGAGTTTCACCTTGCCATCCTCAGTAGAGTGTTGTGGTGTCATAGCTCACAACCTCCAACTCTTGGGCTCAAGTGAATGTCTTACCTCAGCCTCCCAAGTAGCTGGGACTAGAGGCACTAGACGCAACACCTGGCTATTTTTAGAGATTGGGTCTCATTCTTGCTCAAGCTAGTCTCCAACTTGTGAGCTCAAGCCATCCATCCATCCACCTCAGCCTCCCCAGATGCTAGGATTACAGGTGTCAGCCACTGCGCAGGGTTCTCAGGCTGATTTTGAACTTCTGGTCTGAAGTCATTTTCCCACCTCATCCCAAAGTGCTCGGATGTGAGCCACTGCTTATAAGGTGTGAGCCATTGTACTTAAAATTTTAAGTCTACAATACAGTATTTTTTTTTTTTTGAGACAGAGCCTCAAGGTGTCCCCCTGGGTAGAGTGCCCTGACATCACAGCTCACAGCAATCTTCAACTCCTGGGCTCAAGCGAGTCTCCTGCTTCAGCCTCCCAAGTAGCTGGGACCACAGGTGCCTGCCACAACGCCTGGCTATTTTTTGGTTGCAGCTGTCATTGTTGTTTGGCGGGCCTGGGCTGTATTTGAACTCGCCACCTTAGGTGTATGTGGCTGGCGCCTTAGCCACTTGAGCCACAGGTGCTGAACCTTTTTTTTTTTTTTTTAAAGACAGAATTTCATTTTGTCACCCTGGGTAGAGTGGGTGTCACCCTCGGTAGAGTGCTATAGTATGACAGCTCACAGCAACCTCCAGCTCTTGGGCTTAGACGATTCTCTTGCCTCAGCTTCCCAAGTAGCTGGGACTACAGGTACCCGCCACAATGCCCAACTATTTTTTTGTTGCAGTTTAGTTGGGGCCGGGTTCAAACCTGCCACCCCCAGTATATGGGGCTGGTGCACTACTCATTGAGCCACAGGGGCTGCCCTACAATACGGTATTATTAATATAGGTACTATGCTATGCAGACCTCTAGGAGTTATAATTTCCTATAATTGAAATTTTGTATCCTTTGTCTAATACCTCCCATTAGAGCTCTTCAAATATAATTACTATCTGGACAGAGGATAACCTCCTAGTCCTACAGGAAGTCACAGTCCTTTTTAAAATCTTTGTTTTAGTCCTGTCTAAAACAAATTTGGTTACCAATTCACAATTGTTGCTCTCCATAGAAATCTTTAGTAAAAGGCAAAAGATTTATTCATTCTGAAGAGAAACCAGCGCATGAAAGTTATAGCTTTACTTTCTATGGGGGTAATTGTGCATAGTGGGCTAAGTCATTACCCTTTCATTTATATAAAATTAGGGAAGTTGGAAGGCTACATTTCTATTGAAAAAGCTGACTTTATAGAGCACCAACTGATTTTGCAGTGGCTGAGAAATAGACTGATGTAAACAAAAACACTGAAAATATGAATTAACAGCAGAGCAAGGGCTTTTGAAAGCAGAGAGAGTTGATAAGTTGCATGGAATAGTATTGCCCATGGGGCATTTTGATTTCTTTTTTTCTTTTTTCTTTTTTTTTTTTGAGACAAAGCCTCAAGCTGTTACCCTAGGTAGAGTGCCGTAGTATCACAGCTCACAGCAACCTCCAACTCCTGGGCTCAAGCAAGTCTCCTGCATCCACCTCCCAAGTAGCTGGGACTACAGGTGCCCACCACAACGCCCGGCTATTTTTTGGTTGCAGACATCATTGTTGTTTGGCAGGCCCGAGCTGGATTTGAATCTGCCAGCTCAGGAGTATGTGGCTGGCACCTTAGCCGCTTGAGCCACAGGCGCTGAGCCTGGGCATTTTGATTTCTAAAGCTTGGAGCAGACAGGGTGTTCAGAGTCCCTGAACATATCCAGTTATGCAATGCAAAGTGATGGAGGACTCTGTTTTCTTGTCTTTTTTTTTTTTTGTTTTTGAGACAGCGCCTCAAGCTGTCCTCCTGAGTAGAGCGCCATTGCATCACAGCTCACAGCAACCTCCAACTCCTGGGCTCAAGTGATTCTCCTGCCTCTGCCTCCCAAGTAGCTGGTACCACAGGTGGCCACCACAATGCTCGGCTATTTTTTTGGTTGCAGCCCTCATTGTTGTTTTGCAGGTCTGGACTGGATTCGAACCTGCCACCTTAGGTGGATGTGGCTGGTGCCTTAGCCACTTGAGCCACAGACGCTGAGCAGGACTCTGTTTTCAACCTAGAGTCAGCAGTGTAAGGGCCACAACTTTTCAGTGAATTTTTTATGTTTCAGGTTACTTTGTCATTGGGCACATTTTTCGATATGTCAATTCACTTACCCAATTTGCATTTACTTAGAACTCGGGAATGAGAAATAAGCAGGACCTCTTGGGGCTAACAGAAGCACACATGAAGTGAGTGCTTACATCTCACCGAACCCTTACATCACTCCCTTGATCATTATCTTTATTCTACAATGGAGAAAATCGAGACTTAAATGGATTAGGGAACTTGTTCCAGGTCACTTAGCAAATAAGTTGTGTGGCCAGGGTTTGAATATAAGGATGGCCCTGTTAGCCAGTTGGGACTTACTGCACAGACAATTTGTAATTCTGTAGATCTGTATTGTCCTTTCAGTTTTTTGAAGTCGGGAATGCCTTAATGAAATGGATCCAACAAAGAGCTGTCGGCATTATATAGGATTCACAGAGGTAAGAAAGAACTGGAGGGGCTCAGCACCTGTGGCTCAAGTGGCTAAGGCGCCATACACATACACCTAAGGTGGTAGGTTCGAATCCAGCCCAAGCCTGCAAAAACAACAATGATGGCTGCAACCAAAAAATAGCTGGGCATTGTGGTGGGCACCTGTAGTCCCAGCTACTTGGGAGGGTGAGGCAGGAGAATTGCTTGAGCCCAGGAGTTGGAGGTTGCTGTGAGCTGTGATGCCACAGCACTCTACCCAGGGGGATAGCTTGAGGCTGTCTTAAAAAAAAAAAAAAAAGAAAGAAAGAAAGAACTGGAGGGTAGAGATGGGGTAGAAAGTTGTGGCAGCAATCCAGGTACAGGAGATGAATGACCAGAGTTTGGAAGTGGAAAACCTGGTTCTAGCCTTGTTTCTGCCATGCTGCTGCTGCTGGGAATCTCAGGCACCTTACAGCCACATCTCTGAAGCTTTGCTACTCCTCCTTTTTTTTTTTTTTGTAGAGACAGAGTCTCACTTTATCACCCTTGGTAGAGTGCTGTGGTATCACACAGCTCACAACAAACTCCAACTCCTGGTCTTGGGTGCTACTTGCCTCAGCCTCCCAAGTACCTGGGAGTACAGGCGCCTGCCACGACGCCAGGCTATTTTTTTTGTTGCAGTTTGGCCGGGGTTGGGTTTGAACCCGCTGCCCTAGGTATGTGGGACCAGTGCCCTACCCACTGAGCCACTCTTCCTTAAAATGGGTTGATAAATTGAGACTAGAAAACCTCTATGTTCTTTCAAACTCTAGAATTCTTCCTGATGCCTTTAAATTTTAATGTATTCTAAAGATTTAGATATGAAGACCTAATATCATCCTAAATCCAGAAGAGAATTCAGATGTAATACTTATAAACATCATCTTCTTCTCAAGGTACAAACGACTATAATTGGTTTTAAGAAGGCTTTCTAAACAAGATTATATTGAGACAAGCCAATCATTTCTGCATCATATTGTTTTCTTTGTTTAAGAAAAACGATTTGGGTATTGTGACTGCAGCAGTGGCTGATGATATTAAAATCAAATATTATTCTTGAAACAAATGAAATGATTTAAACCTCTCTCCCTAAGAAATCTTATGAAAATATACCTATGAGGTGCACATTATATTGTCATCAAATTAATTTGTTTCCTCAACTCAAACTTAATTTAAAAAGAGATATTTCTTCAACTGGTTCAATCAACAGACTGCAAAGGGATTTTAGAAAGAGAACACACTTTATCTAATGTTGGTGCAAATGGACACAATAGTTCTGCCTTCTGTTGCTTGTGATGCTTTTAGAAAGTATTATTTATTTATACATTTATTTTTTAGACAGTCTCACTACGCCGCCCTTGGTAGAGTGCTGTGACATCACAGCTCATAGCAACCTCAAACTCTTGGGCTTAAGTGATTCTCTTGCCTCAGCCTCCCAAGTAGCTGGGAGTACAGGTGCCCGCCACATTATTGCCCAGGTATTTTTGTTGCAGTTTTCATTGTTGTTCGACTGGCCCGGGCTGTGTTTGAACCCACCAGCCTCAGTGCACATGGCTGGCACCGTAACCACTGTGCTATGGGCGCCGAGCCTGTTTATTTTTTTGAGAGAATCTCATCACTTTGTAGCCCTCAGTAAAGTGCCTTGGAATCACAGCTCACAACAACCTCCAACTCTTGGGCTTAAGCGATCCTCTTGACTCAGCCTCCCGAGTAGCTGGGACTACAGGTGCCCGTCACAAAGCCTGGCTGTTTTTAGAGATGAGGCTCAGACTGGTCTCCAACCTGTGAGCTCAGGCAATCCACCCTCCTCGGCCTCCCAGAGTGCTAGGATTATGGCGTGAGCAACCATGCCAGCCTGTAAAGTATTTTTCTTTTTTTTTTTTGACACAGAGCCTCAAGCTGTCCCCCTGGGTAGAGTGCCGTGGCATTACAGCTCACAGCAACCTCCAACTCCTGGGCTCAAGGGAGTCTCTTGCCTCCGCCTCCCAAGTAGCTGGGACCACAGGCGCCTGCCACAACGCCCAGCTATTTTTTTTTTTTTGGT
>CAUYTI010050764.1:0-10950 GCA_963575145.1 Galago senegalensis | reverse complement strand
AAACTCAAGGACACTCTTGTAAAGTTTTCCCCATGGTAGCTCAGCTTCTAAGAATTTGCAAAAACATAGCTTCCTGGAACCTTGAAACTAAAGCTTACTTCTGCTTCTGTAAACCCTGCACATTCTTTTTTTTTTTTTTTTTTGTACTAAAGGTCTTTATTGGTGGGGGGAGGGAGGCTGCGGAGCAGCACTAAGGAGGAGGGAAAAAGAGAAGAGAAAAGAGGAGAGAATGGAGAAGAGAGAGAAGGAGAGCAGAGAAGAGAGAGGCGGAGAGGGAGAGGGAGGGAGAGCAGCCCTGCACATTCTTTGAACCCTCCAATGAGGGACAATATAATAATCCCTTTGTATGCCTACTTGTGAGTCCTATAGAAGGAGAGGGACAGAACTGAACAGGGAGCTTGGCCATCATGGACACTAGTCCACCAAAGCTCTGCTGGGTGAAATAAAACTCCTTCCTCTTTCAAACACTGAAACACCTCTTTTGGATGATCTTTCTCTCCTTTGGGCCTTGTTTACCTACAACACTCCTGGTTCCCTGACCAGGAATTGAGACTACCCATGGAGAGAATAAGCTCTTATTTGGTGATTGCCACCAACCCTTTGGGGACCCGGGGTGGGGTGGGGCATCCTGATTGGGCCGGGTGATGTGATCCACAGAGCATCCCAGGGATGGTATGCCTTGCATCCCTGTGTGGACTTCTCAATGGGTTGGGAGGAGGTCCCCCTTCAGCAGTTTTCAAGGAGTCAAACACTGAGAGGAACTGACACTGCACTGGGAGATATCTGAATCACAGTAGGACTGGTCTGGGAAGAGGGAAAGGAATCTGCTCCATAAGAACTGAGGGGATGGCTTGGTGCCCATACACAGTAGTTATGGTGCCAGCCACATACACTGAGGGTGGCAGGTTTGAACCCTGCCTGGGCCAGCTAAACAACAATGACAACTGCAGCCAAAAAATAGCTGGGCGTTGTGGCAGGTGCCTGTAGTTCCAGCTATTTGGGAGACTAAGGCAAGAGAATTGCTTAAGCCTAAGAGTTTGAGGGTGCTGTGAGCTGTGACGCCATAGCACTCTATCGAGGGTGACATAGTGAGACTCTGTCTCAAAAAAAATGTTAAAATATGTAAATTTGGGGGATGGACCAGGAGGGGCAGAGATTGACTAGGGATACAAAGTTACAGTTAGATAGGAGACAGGAGCTCTGCTGTTCTACAGTCCTTCAGGGCACACATGGTTAATTATAGTTTATTGCATATTTTTTAAAAACCTGCAGAGAAGATTTAGAATGTTCCCCACACAAAATAATGGTAATTGCTTGAGGTAATAGATATGCTAATTGCCCAGATTGGATCATGACACATTGCATACACATGCTAAAATATTATTCTGTGTCTCATAAACATAGTATGAATCAGCTAAAAATAAAAGGGAAATGTGTGTGAATCTTTGGTAGAAATTTAGTAGGTATATACCAAGAAGACCATAAATCACGCTATAATACAGATGGTAATATCTGTACCAGAATGAATGTTCATTGCAGCCCAATTCACAATCGCTAGGTCATGGAAGAAGCCCAAGTGCCCATCGACCCATGAATGGATCAATAAATTGTGGTATATGTACACCACAGAATACTATACAGCCACAAAGAAAGGATGGAGACCTTGCCTCCTTCATATTTACATGGATGGAGCTGGAAAATGTCCTCCTTAGCAATGTATCTCAAGAATGGAAGAAAAAGTATCCAATGTACTCAACACTATTATGAAACTAATTGTTAGCTATCTTAGGAAAGCTACAATCCAATGGAGCCCTAGACTACGGGGAAAGAAGAGGGGGCAGGGGGAAGGGAGGGGGAGGATGGGTGAAGAGAATGATATTGTGGGGATCATGCCTATAGTTTATTCTATTTGGGTGCAGGTGAATTTGTCTAAAAGTTGAATATAGATGTCTCAGCTAACAATTGTGAGAAAGACATGATGGCTATGTTGGCCACCTGGATGAGAGTTTTCCAAACTGCATGTGGAAGTAACACACTGTAGCCTATGAGAGAATTAATGTACACAATTATGATCTAATAAAAAAAAAAAAGAAGAAGCCAGCCCTACCAACATCTGGATCTCGGGGTTTCAGCCTCCACAACTGTGCTTTGTAGTTTTCTGAAGCTCTGTAGTCTGTGGGACATGGTAAGGGAAGCCCTGCCTGACTGACACAGTGCCCTCCTGAGGCCAGAGAGGAGAGAGGAGACACAGCGCCCTCCTGAGGCCAGGGGCCATGTCCCTGCAAATGCCAGAGAAGGACGTTCTGAGGACAAGGTAGAGCCATGTCCTGTGAGCATCTAGGAAGCCCTTGATGGCCTGGATGAGCACATCTCCACAACTCCATACATGGAGGACACCGCAGAGGCATTGCCTGGCATGCTGCTACCAGAGCTGGAGAGGTGATCAAACGTACAGCTCAGCCGGGACACTGCCTCTCCCCAGGGTGGGTGTGGGTCTGTGTGTGGCATTCCCACGCTGGTCTCACTGCTCTGCTGCTTCTCAGACGCACCAAGTGCTCTTGCTTAGATCCTGCACACACTTCTCCCACAGGCTGCAGGATGTCTACAGGGCTGTAGATGCTCCAGCCCATGGCCTAGGAAGTTCTTTCTCCAGGAAGTGCCCCTGGATTGGTCTCTTACTTCACGAGGCCTCTGCTCAAAAAGAGATACCTCCCTCACCACCTCTAAAAGAGCTCCCCTGTCACTCTCTGTGTCCTTATCTAGCTTCATTTTTCTTAATAACACTCAACACGACCTTAAATTACAGGTAGTTCTACAAGAATATAATGCAAAAGAATTGGAACCTTGCTGTTTTTTGTTCCCTGCTGCATCTCAGGGCTGTGGACGCGGACCTCCCAGTGTGGTGGTGATTGTTCATCAAGCACCTGTAAGTGAAGAGCTTACAGCAGTGCTTGGCGCACAGTGAGGCTGAATGCACACAGCAGGGCTGCAGACACCCCAGCCACCATGGATGGGCACACCATGCAGTGAGTCTCCGTCCAGGAGACAATGGATTTGTCATGAATCCATTTGACAATGGATTTGTCAATGGATTTGTGCCCGCTGAGTGATCCCTTGAGTCCCTTGTCACTTAATAAAACTTTAGTTTGATATTTTAGCAACAAATATGCAAAGCAAAGAGAGTTTGCAGCTGTTGATAAAATACAAAAACGCTCCTCCAGTATCTCTTTGCTGATGTCTGGCCCAGAGTCCTCAGAAAGGTAAAGAAGCCACTGTTGATTCACGTACAGTTGACCAGGTTCCCACCAACAGTCATGCTCCAGTGTACACACTGCAGTTAGGAGCATCCACGATTTGTCCCCACCCCAAAGTCACATCAGCAATTTCCACCAAAAGAACTTGTTCTACATTAACTGAGAATGTGCTCTGAGGACAGTCATTATGGGAAAGGCCTGGTATATTCTATCAATCTCATCATTTCTATTTTTAAATAAGGAAGCTGAAGTTTTAAGCACTTTTCTAGAATTAATTCCTTTTTTTTTTTTTTACGTATGGAAGAGTCCTTCTAGTGAGGAGTGACTGTCACAGCATCTTAGTAAACGTTGCATTCTTGGGCAAGTCACTATGGCTTGGTGGCTCAGCTTCATGATGTATTCAATAAAGAATCTGGACAAGATCAAATACAAGCAAGCAATGAGGCACACTGCACATCTCGCCCAATTTTATCTTTTTCTAATAAAGTATTCCTGAATTATGACCATTCATATATGGACTGACCATGGTTGCTATTGTGCTACCACCACGTAGTTTAGTGATTTTGGCAGTGACTGCAAAGCCTCTAATATTTACTCTCTGGCCCTTTGTAGAAAATATGTATAAAGATTCCTGGACTAGAGAAGTTCTACATTCTCTCAACCATCTAAATTATATTGCTTTATGGTAGAAAGTTGCCATTATGCCCTCAGAATTTAGTAACGGGTTTTGTGCTAATTTTGCAAGCCAGATTTACAAATGTCGGATTACAGCTTTTCAAAAATTGTAACTAGTGACAAGTTAGATGGCTCAGGTGATGCAGGTATTTTCCACAGTCAGTGTTGCTATTCTGTAACAAATAGCTAGTAAGCTTTTTATATTTGGTTAAAAGCATTGCAGGGGATTGGATTCCCCTCTATTTTAAAGAATATCTTTGACATATATTTGAAACCGAGTTGTGACTTCTAAAATATTTTAAACAGCTTTTACTTGAGATCCACTGAAAGAGGAAACAGTGAAAATTTGATTCATTTTGATGTAGTTTTCCTGGAAGATAATTTTACACGAAGAATACAATTTGAAACCTTTTACTTTAATTTGTCATCTCCCCCAGCAGCGCATTTGGTAGCCGTCACATCTAAGAAACAACAACTCCATTCACACAGAAAGCTCAATATTGCAGTAGTCAAACAGACACTAATGGATGAAGACAATTGTCTTATGTTGTCAAAGACATTTTAAAAAATTCTTGGGAATAGGTCTCAATTCCTCTTCCTGACTGTTGTGGTTGCACACTGCCCAGAGAGCGGTGCTCAGTGCTAACCCTAACTGCCGTGGCAGGAGAGGACACAGAGGACACAGATATGGTTGCTCTGAGTATAGAAGGGAGCAATCGGCCCAACAGTACCGAACAAAACGTCAGTTTCTTCTTTTTCATCCCTTCTCAGCTGTGTTGGAATGGTCACTCTCTGTTTCACAAAATTCTCCAAGCAAAATCAATCTAGTAACTTATTGCATGGGCCCAGTTAAAATATTCTAAGGTCCTGTAAAATACCACAAAGGGTATTACTACCACAAGGTAGTAATTTGTATTTGATTTAAATAACTCACAGATTTATATGGTAATGTCTGGGTAAGCACTAATAGAAGACTGAAATAATGTATAGCTAGCAAAGGAATGGGATAATAATATTAATAAATACCCCAGAGAAGACAAACATCAAGGGAAAAAGAAAAAAAATAACTGGAGTGAATAGAAAAGTAGTAAAATGATAGATGCAAATCCAAATAGAGTGGTAATTATGTTAAATGTAATAGACGGCTTTCCAAGTACTCACAGGTATATGAGCATTTGGCTACTGTGTAACTCAGATAGTTACATCAGTTTCCTCAACTCTTTCACATCCCAACACGATTTCCTCATCCTCTACATTAGCCACGTCAGAGTAGGCTGTGCTGTAGTTACAATTTCAATCCCTCAGTGGAAGTTTAGCACATGAAATTTATCTTACAAAAAGTTCAGTACATGAAACAAATTTACATGTTGCAAATCTGAGAGACCAGCTTCATTGGTGTTGTGACTCTGCTCTACTAAAAAGTCCTCAGTTCTTTACTTCCCAGAGAGAGTTTAACTTCTGCATAGGAATTTTCCTCTGCCTCAGCACACACGACATATGCCTTGTAGGCAAAACCAGTCGCATGGTCCATCTCAGTACAAGGATGACAAAGGGCAGTAGGAAGTTGAGGAATGAGAGAAGAATACTAAGAAGACCCATTCATGTTTCTCAGAGATAGTTGTGATAGTCACCATTTTTACACATGGGGAAAATGTAGCTCAGAGACAGTAAAGCAGTTTCCCAAGATTCCAGGTTTTAGTTAAGCGACACAGCATAAAATCAATCTGAATTTTTACAATGTGACATACTCTTCCAACTTATTGGTTTTATTATTTCACATATTTTGACATCAAATTATTGTCATATGAAGAGCATACAAGGAATGACTATATTAACCTGGGTGCATTTTCTTTCCAGGGAGCTCAGAACTTGCTGCCAATGGGTTAACAGAACCAGGTCCACATGGATATGATTGCCTTGTAGGGAACACTGGTAAGCTCTGTAGCTTAGTAATTATAATGAAAGATTATAGGAAGAACCAATGCCTGGAACAGATGATGGCAAGGATAACTGTATCATGATACATCAAGCCAAGGAAAGAACAGGCTAGGGATCAAGTCATAGGAAAACCAGGAAGGTTAGTTGACAGGAAAATGGTTGAAAGGTTGGAAGTTGTCAATTGGTATTAAGCTACAAGAAATCAAAAGCGGGATGTATGGGGGAGGGGAAGGAGAGGGGAGAGTCACACCATCAAAACCAAATTTGCATTAGCTGTTTTTGACCCCCCAAATCCACCTTTCCTTGTGTCTACATGCTATTATATCTATTTGATTTGCTGTATCAAAAATTTACTGCTATCAAATTTTATTACTTTGAGGATGCATTAAAAAAAGCCCCAAATATTGGATATACAAATATACTTTATCTGAAATTCGGGTTTTTTAAAAAATAATTCTAGATTCCTAGAACATAAAGGCATAAAGGAAAAACTCAAAAATTCTGCCTGATTTTTTCCTTTTTTAAAAAGTTGTTTTACCGTTTTTTAAAAAGCATCTTAAGCTCATTTTAATGATTTAGGTCATATTTCAATGTACAAAGGAGTAAAAAAAGTCACTACAAAGATCATCTTTTTAAAATAACCATAATTGCATTATGTGAATATAATTTCTTATGTGGTATATTTGTATATCAATGTTCAGATACAATAATATATAGACATAAATAATTTCACAAACATACTTTCATACTGAAATTGTTAAATTTCATTTTTCTTGAATTTAACAAAATGAAATCAAATAAAATTCTGGATTTTACATACATTTTCTTTATACATCTTATTTGAAATCTCTAATGAACTAAAGGAAATAAAGACAAAAGAAAACATCAAGAGGCTGAAGCCATTGTCTCATAACTTGTTTCAATTTTAGATGAGTTCACTGTCCTCTGCTCTGAAAGAAGGAAAAATTGTACCACAACATGTTTTTGAAAGCTTTCTTCTCTGGTCACTCACTTTTATTAGTTATAGAATTATTTTTTTCCATTACCCAGGCTTGTAATATTTAGATTATGTTTTATAGCTGTGATATTCATAGTTGTTTAATCCTACTTCTATTCATAAGTGAGTTCAAGGCTGACTTTTGAACATGGATTCCTATCATGCTTGACTGGCTTTTATCATCTGGTAGGTGTTATTTTTGTTCTTGTTAAAGTCTCTATTCAACTTCAGATTTTACATAATCACAATTGTTTTTATATCTAAAGGTAAATTTAAATGGATACACTTTTTGAAGGCAATTTTCCTAACATCAGTATGGTTTTAGGTTCACTATCTCCTGTCCTAAGAATTGCATCTGTCCTTTTATCACTACATTCTTTCTAAAAACACACAAAGTGCTTTTTTACTTATTCTTTCGTTTTCAATGTCAAGTAATGTTTTAAAGAAGAGTTAATTGTGTGCTATTTCTGTAGCTAGTTCTGCCTGATTTTTGCTTGGATATGTGGAAGGCAATGATACTTATATTTTATATTTGGAAGGCAAATTCTTTCTTGAGTATAAAATTTGGAGTCTGAAACTTCTCTTCTCAAGCCTTTGTATATGTGTACTAGGGGAATTCAAAAAGTTGTGGAAAATGAAGTTAAAAGATAAAAGTAAAAAAAAAAATGTAAACTCTCTTTCTCAATATAAGTGCCATCAAATTCCACACACTTTTGTAAGCACTGTCATCAGCCATTTAGTCTAACCCTAAAGAAGTGAGTGTGCTGGAACGTAATCATATCAATGCAATACTTTTTACATTATTCGATAAAGAAAAATGAGTGCTTTTAACTGTTTTTTAAAATTTTGATTAGAAAGCAAGAAGTCAGAAGGAACCAAATCTGAACTGGGACTGTAGGGTGGGTGCCTAATGATTTCCTACTGAAATTCTAGCAAAATTGCCCTTGTTTTAAAAAAAGAAATGAGCAGGAACATTGTTATGATGGGGGAAGACTCTCTGGTAAAGACTTACTGGATATTTTTCTGCTAAAGCTTTAGTTAAGTTTCTTAAAACTTCTCTTAATAAGCAGATGTTACTATTCTCTGGTTCTCCAGAAAAGTCAACAGCAAAATGACTTCAGCATCCTAAATAAATAAATACATAAATACTGTTGCCATGGAGTTTGCTCTTGACCATTTGGCCAGTCATGACCATGACTGCTCCATGTCCAGCCCTCGGTAGCCATTGCTTTGATTGTGCTTCGTCTTCTGGATCATACTGGGAAAGCCACGTTTCATCTCCGGTTACAATTCTTTGAAAAAAAAAAATGCCGCAAGATTCCACTTGTCTAAAATTTCCATTGAAAACTCTGTTCTTATCTCCAGCAGACAGGGGCACCCATTGGGTGGAAAGTTTGCTGAACTTAAATTTTTCAGTCAGAACTGTGTAAGCTAAACAATTAAGATGTCTATATCTTGACTATTTTTTGTGCTGCTAATCATTGGCTATATCTTGACTATTTTTTGTGCTGCTAATCATTGTGCTGCTAATCATACCCTAATTCATTTAGGGTATGAATAAAATGAATTTTTTCCTCCAAAATTGATGTCAATGATGTGTCCCCTGCGGGCTTCACCTTCAACATTGTCTTACTGCATCTTAATGTGAGCTATTTGTTTGTAAACTGGTAAATGGGGGGGGGGGGGTTGTGCCTATAACCTTTTCATAAAGGATCAATTTCACCATTCTTCCCCATGAGCGTCACCATAAATCTGATGTTTGCTCTTGCTTCAATTTTAGCAGAATGCATGTTGCCCTAATAGGGGCTCTTTTCAAATTAATGTCTTGTCTTCAAACTAGATCCTATTCAGACATGTTAAGACAAGTTACTATGAGTTTATTTTGGTGCAAAAAGTTATGAAATACATGAATAGCTTTTTCATACTATGCATTTTTCATGAATTTTTACAAAGATCCTTTTTATTATTCCATTATCTGCTAGTATTAAATCTAAATCTGTATTTATATTTGTATCTATATGTACTGAAAGAGTTAAAAATATGCCGTTTAGGCATATTAACTATTTTGGGTTAAAGGCAATTGAAAAATAGCAGGTGCTAAAAGATCATTCTGACCTTCCTTCTGTGCATTAAAATCAGGATATGAAATCCCCATGTGAAAGATACTCTCCGATACCAGAAGGAAAGTGTCATTCTTTTCAATAGGAAATTGAGACCAAGGAAATAAACCTTGTTACACTAATCTTTATTCTCCTAGTCACTTCTCCATTCAATTAATTATTTTAGCCCAAGCCCCTTCATCTTGTCATATTTTTGTAGTTGACTACTCTTTCTCTAATTCAATATCTAAGTGTTTACCTTTAACTGTGACACTGAGTCTTTATTTCCCTATGAAGGCTCTTGTGCCACATAAAAGTTGTACTAAATAAATCTGTGTGCTCTTCATCTGTTGACCTGTCCCAGGTCAATTTAACTCTCAGTCCTAGCAAAAACCCTAAATAGGTTTTTAGAGGTAGAGGTAAAATTTTGCCTCCTCTACAATTCACATAAGCACATACATGTGTATATACATATATCACATGTATACATATATGTATTACGTACAAACATATACACACGAATACATATAGCAATACATATATATACACACATCAATGCATACATACCTGTATCATATATGTATTACGTACACATACATATATACACACAAAGGTCTCTGTATGCATGTGCATAAAGTGTATGAGGCCATTCTGATTTGTTTCTTTTTTCTTTCATAAGTAGTTTGGTTTTTTTGGTCTGAATGTTTAAATCTTTCTTTGCCTTTGAAATTCAATATTTAACTATACTCTACCTCTAAGACAACCATTTTCTATCTGGAAATTAATGTATCCTCAAAATAGGCAACTGTTTTTTTTTCCTCAAGCTCAAGAAAATTTTGTCTTATGTAAGAGATTTTATCCATTAAGATCTACAGACCTGAGTGAATAATCAAAACATATAACATAGGCCAGATTATTTAAAGAAGGAACAATGTTGCCCATGGGAAACTAGGCCATGGATGCTTTACAGTAAAATTTTTAAAAATAATTTTTTAAAAAGAGAGAATGAACAGGCTTAAAGAAAAGTTTCTTCAGTTAATGAATTTTTCTTTTTTTTTTTTGGTCAGGGTTAGGTTTCAACCCTCCACCTCCGGCATATGGGGCTGGTGCCCAACTCCCTTGAGCCACAGGCGCTGCCCAGTTAATGATTTTTGGCTTGTAACTTCATATTCTGATCTATTTTGATTGTTTTTCCTCTATGGTAGAGATTATGCTCCATAATTATTACCTTCCTTTTTATTGCTAAAATCTTAGTATCTCTGTCTTCATTGCAGGCTCCTCAACCTTTCCTTTGTGTCTCTCACTCATCAGTGTTCACTTTCTTCCTTAATTTCTAAAAGTTATTTCTTCCTTGATTTCTAAAAGTTATTCATTAATTTATTAATGATGGGATTTAGTCTTGTGCTAATTTGGCTTACATGTAAGTTCTTCAACTCACTGTGTTATTTTATTAAAGTTATGACCTCTAGTTTAATTAAATTTATATTATGATTGTTTTCCATTATATTAAAGTTTAATGGAGAGTTGTCTCCTGTGCCTTCTGTCAATGTTTTTATAGACTCGGTCCTACTAGGTTTAGTGTGATTTTCTGTTTTTTTCCTCCTTTTTTCTTTTTTTAACAGAACACTTACATATTTTCCATATCCTTTATTTTCATCGTGTCCATAGAATGGATCTCATTCTGGATTTCTGCTTGCTCTGATAGTGTGGTAAATGTCCCTTGACCTACTTCTAGCCTTCTAGCCTTACAGACAAACTTTATTTGCTTTGAGCTAAATTTTCCATAGCCTGAAGGAGAATGGGTTCAAAGAGTAGGAGAAGCACCCCTTAACTGAAGCTGAATGCTGGCTTTGTTTAAGAATTAGGCTCTGAGAGCAGTGTCTATGGCTCAAGGAGTAGGGCGCCAGCCTCATATACTGGAGGTGGCAGGCTCAAACCAAGCCAGGGACAAAAAAAAAATGCAGGATGCAAGACACAGACTGCAGAA